>PVJC01011166.1:0-42122 GCA_004026665.1 Murina feae
TAATTAGACAGCTGGGCTCAGTTTAGATGATTCCAATTTTGTTGGCAACATCCAAAGCATCATAGTCAGGAGCCAGTCGAACATATGCCTTCTTCTCGCCATCAGGCCTGATGAGGGTGTTGACCTTGGCCACATCAATGTCATAGAGCTTCTTCACAGCCTGTTTGATCTGGTGCTTGTTGGCCTTGACATCCACAATGAACACTAGTGTATTGTTGTCTCCTATCTTCTTCAGGGGGAACTTGATGATGGCATAGTGGTCAAGCTTGTTTCTCCTGGGTGCGCTCTTCCGAGGATATTTGGGCTGCCTCCGGAGCCTCAGTGTCTTTGGCCGTCGGAAAGTGGGTGACGTGCGGATCTTCTTTCTTTTGTGGCTGTGGACGCCTTTCAACACTGCTTTCTTTGCCTTCAACGCCTTTGCTTTGGCTTCGGCTTTGGGAGGGGCAGGGGCTTCCTTCTTGGCTTTCGGCGCCATCTTCGTAAAAAGGGTTTCCCGGGGCCCATCCTTTAAACCTACAAGTCTCATAGCAAATTTAAGATGGTAACAAAACCTTAGTGTGTTATGTGCACATTATAGCTCACTGTAATATTTTCTTTTCTTTCCTCTCTCCTACCTTTCTTCTTTCTTTTCAAAATTCTATGATTAATGTTCACTCTACCTTAAAAAAACACTTGCTGATATGTACCAGTATTTTTCTTTTCTTTCAACCTAATATAATTTTTCATCTCCCATAGACATTTTTGCTGTGCCAAAATGGCTTTTTGTTGGGATGTGGGAACAAGCAGTGTGCTGTTGTTTTACACTTTGCTAGAATGAATACGTTGCTGACTTCTGGTAAACTTAGAAATTGCTTCCAAATATCAAAATGTTTGGTGTTGCTGCTCATATGAAACACCTTGTGGTAACTTTGCCTTGTTCTTAGTTTCTTGTAACAAAATATATGTATGTTAATGTCTAAGAGATTCCTCACTCTATGACCTGTTGTATTGATTAATTTACCTGCATTTGTTATTCCATCTCTTATAATTTTTATTATCATAAGAATAACTCTCAGGGCCACTGCTCAGCTCTCAGGTGCTGAAGGAGCTGGGCAGGGGTCCCAGTCCTGATAGATCACCCCGCAGGTGGGATGGCAGAGCAGGTGAGGGAGCGGTGCCAGGCCAAGGCAGGGTGCCAGGCTGGGGGCACAAGCTGGGGCCCATTCCACCTATGCATGAATTGGTGCACCAGGTCTCTAGTAAAGAAATAATTACACTACTGATCTTTTAGAAGCAGTATAAACACCTGGTCAAGCTTTATTTTTTTATTTAAATATATTTTATTGATTTTTTACAGAGAGGAGGGTAGAGGGACAGAGTTAGAAACATCGATGAGAGGGTAACATTGATCGGCTGCCTTTTGCATACCCCCTACCGGGGATATGCCCACAACCAAGGTACATGCCCTTGACCGGAATCGAACCTGGGACCCTTGAGTCTGCAGGCCGACACTCTATCCACTGAGCCAAACTGGTTAGGTCTGGTCAAGCTTTATTAATTACCAATATACTTTTTCCTTAACACTGCACAGCAACAATTATTAAATGGAAAAAAACAAAAAGTGGAGGTACTGAGAAATAATTTATATCATACAGAAATAGTATATTAAAATCCATCATTTTAATTAAGATTTTCACTAGTAGAGAAATTTATATTTTAGGTCTGGTTTATAGTAAACATATAGCTTGTCTTAAAAAATAGCAATGCAAAAAAAAAAAAAGAATAACTCTCACATGCTTGATTAAAAGATATATAATTATGTTGGTCCAAATTCTAACAACTCTATGCCTAATGTTAGATATTTGCTTTGATCCCTTTACAATTTCTTTATACTTTTCTAGGAGTTATTCAATAGACTTTCCCCTCCATTGTTCACTTTCATGTTATTCTTGAATTTGTTTTGTGTACATTGATATATATTGGTAAAAATAACAGATTATCATTTCTAGTGTAGCTTTTTTCAAGTCCTACTGCTGGTATCTAATAAGTTAAAAACATAAGAAAATAATATTGAATTCCAAACTAATATTTCACTTAGCTAAATGTATTTCCTAGCACTAGATTTTTCTTTTCTCAATAACTTTTTGAGTAAATGGAAAATGATGGTCAAAACTTCACTCTAACCAAAACATACTTTAAGAAATTCGAAGAAGAGTAAGGGGAAGAATTTATTGAAATTCTGTCTTGCAATTCCTGTGTTAATACACTATCAAGAGACATATATAATTCATATGCTGGAGCCCTGTTATTCCAGTCTGTTCAAGATGCATCCACAAGCCTGAAACATTTATAGCAAGTTCCTTCCTGTATCTTAGGTAATAAACCCTATAGACATAGGCCAATAGAGACCTCTGTTCTTTTGAATTCTATTTAAAAGATATTCTACTCCTGGGTCTCCACTGTATTTTGAAAACATTTTTTTCTGTTATCTAAATATTGCTGCTTACACCCAGACCTCTACTGGTCCTTGTAAAAGTCAAGTCAGTGCAGTAGTTATAGAAAACACATTTTGACATCCTCTATCCAACTAGAATTCTTTCATTACCAGAAATATTAATTAATAGAATTATGATTATAAAAGAAACCACTGCAACTTCTTACCAATGTCTTTAAACCACACCATAGACATTAATTAATCTGTGGATTCTCTGATATTGAAAGCAGCTCAGCTTTATGACAAATAAAACAATAAGTACCTTGCATTTCTTCCTAAGCCGAGTGATGAAAATCCACCGTCAAATTCCATCCCCCTTCAAGTTAGAGTGATTTACTGGTAGATCTAGAGGGTCCTTAAGAATTTGCAGGTGTAAACCCAAACCATGAAAAAGCAGGGGTTGCATTCTTTTTCAGGGAGGTGTTATATTATTAAATAGGCTCATGAAACATCCCTTCCAAGGAATTAAGGATTTCACTAATCACGGTGAACATATCCTGAGAAGAATTAACAGAGAACAACCTTCAAGGCAATTATAAATCATAATAATAGTTGCATTAATAAATTGAGAACATTGTCTGGAAATGGCATGCTCTCCAGGAACGCCTTTTTCCACTCCATTTCCGAGAAGAGAATCTCCATTAGTTACGGTAGAGTTACAGGACAGTAAAGATTCCACAAAAATGCCACTGCTTTATGCTGTTGTGGAATATGAGTGACTGGCTTTCCTTTGCCTTGATTTGGAAAATAATTTGCAACATTTCTGGATTCAGACCAAATGGTGAGATACCTGTTTTAAAGTAGTTCTATCATCTTAGCTAACAGCTGTTGTTTGTCAAGGGAAGTCACAGCCACAAAAAGGCAGACTCATAATTCAATGACTATTAAAAAACGTAGAATAATGTCAGTAAAAAGAGAATTGGAATTGGTTTGACTGTCAGGCATTATTTTAACACAATCCAACACTTGGTCCCAGGTTTTGTTAATGAAGGAATCGTGAAGAGAAAGATAACACTAACTACTACTAAATCTGAAATGTTTAAGTTTTTTCCTCCTTTTTTGCCATCCAAATGAAATTAAAAAGAGAAGACTATTGAGCTTAGTTATAATGAGCTAAATAAGCACGATGTTAGAACTTATGCGCTAGGCTCTGGCAGGCGCGGCTCACTTGGTTGAGTGCTGTTCCCTGTGCCAGAAGAGCACTGGTTACATTCCCAGTCAAGGTACATGTCCAAGACACAGGCTCTGTTGGGGCGCATGTGGGAGGCAGCCAATCATTGTTTCTCTCTCACATAAGTATTTTTCTTTCTCTCTTTCCCTCTCTCTCAAATCAATAAAAACCCATTAAAAATTAAAAGAAAAATAAGTTATTGTTCATGGCTTAGTGCTCTATAAACACCTTATTTCTTTAGCCATAGAATAATCATCAGCACAATTGTCCACCTCAGTTTCTTGTCTTTTCATATGACGCTTTGAAGTTTTGAACTAAACTTTCAAATACATAGAAAATAAGCAATAAACCTACCACTAGATTGTAAGTAGATGACAATCAAAATCATCTCTGTATAGTTAGAATCAATAAGCCATTTTATTTTTGAACTCATGAAAACATGCCCATCTTTCAGAGCACAATCTCAACTTATAAATATAATAGACAGCCTATCACTTTTCTCATAAGTTTATATCAGATTCCTAATAGAAAAAAAGATCATCAATTTTAAAATATCAGAGGTAGAAAGGGTCGAATCCAGACAATTAAAAAATAATTTATGAAACCTACTGTAAGTTAACTTTGTTTTTATCAAACCCAACTTAAATATGTATATAAAATATATACTACTTAATTTTCTTTTACTTTTATCTTTTTTATGAACACTAAACTGGGATATATTTTAACACATTAGTGGAGTGATGTCCTGAATAAAAAAAGTCTCGTCTTTTCAATTTTAAAGACACTTGTCTATGGGTGAACCATACTGAAGTTTAAGATCAAAATAAATTATACTTCAACAAAGGAACCAATTTCAGAAGAAAATATAGGGGCATGGAAGAATAGTTTGAGTAAAATAGAAACCAAGTTGATCTCCTCTAAAACATTCATGTAAATATCTGGATAGAACCTAAGAAAGGAGAGTATAAATCAACATCTCCATGGGGTTTCATTAATTTTTCAGTCAACAAATATATGTTTGGTACCAATAATGTGCTTAGGACTACAGAGGCTTGGGTGAGCAAGGTTCTTGCACACAAGGGTGACGAGAAAGGAAAAGATTCATTGCTCCAAATAGAAAGCAGTTCTGAATGAATCCGTGTCTACTCATCATAATCCTATTTAAACAGGTAGGGAAGCTAAGAATTGATGGGTTAGAATATAAATACCTGCAAAGAAGCAAGTGGCATTGAAAATGATGCTCATAAGTAAATTGAAGGTCAAGATGAATACAGAATTATAATGTGGCCTTCATGGAAATGTTGTAGAATAGCTTTAGAAAAAAAGTATTTGGAGAAAGAGAATAACATAGGTAGTATGTTATCCAGCCATCTAGCAAAATATCAATTCCTATTTCCCACTTTGAGATTGGTCTAATTTGACAGAAAATTGAATTCGAAACTTTGTTGGTATCCCAATATTTTGCTCATTTATTATATATAGACAGACAGGCTACATTGGTCTTTAAATCCTCACTATATTGATTCTGATAGATTTTAAATTCTAAAGGACAATTTTGGTGATGAGAAAATTATTTCAATCTTCTGTTCCAATCTTCAAGGTACCAAATTTGAAATTAGACATGGCAAGCCTAATATAGAGGACATGCACTTCCCCCTTGAACTTGCATATACATTCCAAGCTATCTGTGCATAGGAACAGTATTTATTTTTAAAAGGAAAAAGAGGGAATAACAAATATATTGAAATAATCAATGGCTGTGCAATAGCATAAAGACATTTAATAGATTTGTCAGCATGTCAGTCAGAAATGAATTACAATTGTGGTAAAGAAATGAAGGCAAAAGGAATTTCTCTGGGGAAGAGTAGCATGCAAAATAAAAGCATTAATGTGACACACAGTTTACAGAAACTGACTTTGTGGAGATTAAAGTTTATGCTTGTTGACAGTACAACAGAAAAATGTCACCCAATGTAAAAATGATCATGTCATAACCATGTCTTAGCTGATGGCTTGATTTTACATGCAGTGATAGACTTTAGATAGAATCAACATGCATTTCCATTTACAGACATTAAGCCAAGTAGATGCCTCCATGCATGGGTGCAATGATTTGAGACCATACAATTTCTGCCATGAGGTATTTTATATCACTTTACTGCAAGGACCAGTCCTACAACTCATACATTAGATTGACTTTAGGAAAAATGAACAAAAATTGAATTACTCATATTTGATTTACAGATATAATTTGAATCTAGCTATGGATCCTGACATAGGCTTCTGGGATTCTCATGAAATTGAGCCCTACTGGAAAAAAGTGGTGATTATGATAGAATAACAGTATTCATGGAACTGATGAGTATACATGCATTTATTTGGCATGTATGTGAAAAGCACTTTCTGTGTTTTACCTCCATTAATTTTTATAACATTTGCAGTGGAACAGCATGTTGATAATATTTTTTAAGGAAGACAAAAACTAAGTTTAGAATGGCCCAGTATACAAATGAGTCAATACCCAGTGAAAAACAGTTCAGAAAGGAACAGGGTCCAGCTTTAAGGATGGGCTGGCCCAAAAAGAAGAGAGGCCCAAGCCATTGGGTACAAGCTCAGACGTGACTCAGGATGTCACTGCCACTATAAAAGCCACTTTTCTTGGATGGGTGTTATGATTTGCAAGAACTTGCAGAAGGAAATTACAAACTCCTTAAAGTCTAAAGTGTAGTCATTGAAGTGATCCAGATCTATTCATTTGTGTAACTTTCTCTTCTTCTGTAGTTTCCTAATCATGCATATTATGTTTAATGAAATTTTCTCACTAATCTTAAGAAGTGGTAAAATGTTTTCCTACTATAGTCTTTTTTATTTATTTTTTGGTTTTGCATCACCATACTATCAGCGTGTATGTATATAAACATATCTTTTGCAGGAATGTTTACAAATCTTTGGTGTTTGGGCAGTGGTGTACTGGCAAAAGTTTAAAACTTACTCTACATGGGAAAAAAGCATGCATATATATGCATACCTAAGTTTGTTATAAATTTTATAAGGTGTAGGACACAATTTACAGAAAAAATACTCCTTAATGTAAATTCCACATGGCCAATTGATTCTTTAAGAATTTTTCTTTGACTTTTGCCAAACTCTGATGATATCTGTAAGTAATTTTTTGTTGCAATTGTTTGATTAATATAGTAGCTCTGACATTGATATTGGTTTATCCCTATTTATATTAATGAATAAGACAAAAAATACACATGGTGATGTTTGCTGACATTGTACATTTACCTAACAGTTCAATATGTGATTTCCTGTTGATCAACCAGCTTCTAACTGTACAAGGGCAAGAGCACTGTTTCATATTCTGCCAGTAATCATGGGGGATTCTGATCTATAGGTTATTCTCCACCAGCAAAGCCCTTTGGTATACTAAGTAATTGGACCCTTGTCCTTTTCTTCACTTCTGTGTTTAACCACTAATATCATGAGTTCATTATCATCACATCCCAGGCTGTTCTCCCAGCTTAGTTTGGACGTTTATTGATATTGTCCTTTGGTTGCATAAACATTGCCTATAACAGAGAGTCTGCACTGACTTCATAATGAGAGACCCTGCCTTGTGCTGCATATTGTATATAGCTATTCCTCTTGTTTATGAATAGCCCTAGGTACCAAGCCCAGGTTTGTCAAAAATGTTACAGGTGAAGTTGTATCACCTCACCTTTAAATATTTGGATGCATATAATAATAATGCTTCATCTCATGGAGAGGATAAAAGTATATAACTAACACAACATTTGACATTTTAAAGTTAACTTGCAAATTAACAGAAAAAGTGCAGATTGAAAAAAAAAGTACTATGCCTCCAAGTTGCACAGCTAAACCTTGATATGGAAAAAAGAGGCTGAAAAAATCTCTTTCAGAATTGTTAACATGTCATGCCACGGGCTCTTTCAAAGGTGGCTGTATAAAGTGATCAAGGAGAAAGTCTGATTGAATTTCCCTTCTATTTTTTTAAACCAAAGTAGAAATAAAAGTAGTGGTACTTTTTTTTTACATCATAGATAATGTGTGGTATTGTGCTTTTATAGCCTTAAATTTAATACTGGTATTGATGTGAGAGCATCAAATTGCTTTCAACACTTGAATTTCCATTAATTCATCAATTTCAGGATAATTAGGAAGAAATAAATGGGAAATCATGCACACAGACACAAAACACACACATACATACATTTCTACCCTTGCCATATATATTAATCAACTCTATCAAGTCTACCTTCTGCTCATTTTGGAGTGTATTACCCTTTTATGTGCTGGGCATGATTACTAGACCCTTTCCCATTGTCTTCCTCCATATGGAGGGAGCTTAATCAATGGAAACTTTCTACTTGAGACTCATACTCATTTCCTTGGTAGGATGCATTCCCTTTTGGAAGAAGAGGGCATCATTAAAGTGGAGTGCAGTTCTTAGAAAATAATATTTAAGTTCCTGTAGATTGAATATTAAAATAGCCATGACTCTTAGTGTCTATGTTCAAATTAGGTTCTCATAAAGTAGCATGGTGATCCTTGGACTTTATCCTAAAGAAATGAGAACACATGTCAACAAAAGCATCCTAAAAAGCTTCTCTCAGAAGCTTTACTCATAAGAGCTACAATGAGGAAAACAGTCATGTTGTCTAACAGGAAAAGAGTAGATGGATTATGCTATTTTTTATGTAATGGAATGCTATGTTGGAATAAGAAAGGAACAAACTATGTGGGTTAATATGACATTGTTTGTGTTTTTATGTAAATATTAGGGTTTTTAAAATCTTTGTATCATATACCATGACATTTTAATGAGGATAGCATATAATCTGTAGTTCTCTTTAGGTTGTGTGGCATTTTAACAATATTCTATGCAATAATGATGTAATATGCAAATTAACCCTCATACCCTCACAATATGGCTGCCTGTGACCAGGCCAGCAGGGGAGTTAGTGAGGGATGACCAAACGACTGAACACACAGGCTGCATGGGTAACCAGGCCGGCAAGGAGTGTGCAGTTGGGGAGGACCTGGCCGGCAGTGGTGGGGGAGTTAGGAGCGATGAGGCTGACACACAGAGACAGTGAGGGGCGATCAGGCCGGTTGGGGGAGGCGCAGTTAGGGGTGACTAGGCTGGGAGGTAGGTGAGTGATTAGGAACCAGCAGTCCAGGACTGTGAGAAGGGTATCCGAATGCCAGTTTAGTGTCCTGGGGATCAGGCCTAAACTGGCAGTTGGACATCCCCCACGGGGTCATGGATTGGAGAAGGTGCAGGTTGGGCTAAGGGGATCCCCCCCCCCACTGCTGTGCATTAATTTCATGCACTGGGCCTCTAGTTCTTCTGTGATCCTAAAATATCTCTCTATTTGCATGTGTCTTTTAAAATTTATTTCATCAAGTCTTGTAGTTTCCAGTGTTCAAGTACTTTACCTTCTTGGTGAAATTCATTACTAAGTATTTTCTTTTTGATGCTATGGTAATTAGATTTTTTTAAATTTCCTTTTCAAATATTTTATTGTTAATTTATAGAAATACAGTTTAGCCCTGACCAAGTAGCTCAGTTGGTTAGTGCATCATCCAGATACACCAAGGTTGGGAATTCAATCCCTGGTCAAGGTGCATACAAAAAGCACCCAGTGAACAAGTGGAACAACAAATCAATCTTTCTGTATCTCTATGCCTCTCCTTGCCTCTCCCTCCCCCTCTCTCTCTTTCTCCCTCCCTTCTTCTCTTTCTCTAAAAATCAATAAATAAAAGAAAAAGAGATACCATTTATTTTTGTATGTTGATTCTGAATCCTGCAAATTTACTGAATTTGTTTATTAGTTCTAACACTTTTTGGGGGATGTCTCTGGGGCTTTTATATGTAAAATTATGTCATTTAAAACCAGATATATATATTTTTTAAATTTGGATGCCCAGTATTTCTTTTTCTTGCCTAATATCTCTGACTAGGCCAAGGACTTGAATACACATTTCTCCAAAGAAGACATACAAATGACCAAAAAGTATATAGAAAGGTGTTCTACATCATTATTTTTTGGGAAAATGCAAATCAAAATTGCAGTGAGGTATCACCTTGCACCTGTTAGTATGACTATTATTTTTTAATGATGAGTGTGAAACATTGGCAAGGATGCGGAGACATGTGGACTGTGTATACTTGCACATTCTTTGTGGGAATGTAAATTGTGCAAAACCTATGGAAAACAATGTGTTGGTTCATCAAAAAAAATAAAAAATAAATAAAAATAGAACTTACCCAGCAATCTACATTCAAGAAGTATATCCAAAACAAATAAAATCATATTCTCAAAGAAATACCTGCACTATTATGGTTATTGCCTATTCTTTGCAATAGCAAAGAAATAGAAACACATGACATGTTCATCCACAAATAAATGGAAAATGAAAATGTGGAATGTACATTAAAAGAGAATGTTACTTAGGCTTAGAAAAGAAGGAAATCCTGCCTCTTGCAACACCATAGATGCTCTTGGAAGACATTATGCTATGTAAAATAAGCCTGTCGCCAAAGGACAATAGCTGCATGATTCTACTTAACTGAGGTACCTGAAGTAGTCAAACTCATAGAAGCAGACAATACATTAGTGAATGCCAGGGACAGAAGGGGATTTTTGGTTGGATGGGTGTAAGGTTTCAGTTATACTAGATGAATACGTACTAGAGATCTGCTGTACAACATAGTGCCTGTAGTTAGCCATACAATACTTTGCACTTCAAAATCTGTTGACAGAGTATATTTCATATTTAGTGTTCTATTAAAAAACAAAACAAAACAAAAAAACAAACAAATAAAACAAAAAACCCCAAAGAGAAACAGGAAACTTGGGGAAGTATTGGGTATGTCTATTATTTTGATTGCGCTGATGGTATCGGGGTTGTTTGTATATGTGCAAACTCATCAAATTGAGCACACTAAGCCTGTACAGTGCAGTTTTTGTATATCATTTATACCTCAATCAAGCTGTTAATAAAATAGTGGCTGCTTTTAGTGAATGAACTGGATGAGAAGGGGCATGAAGGAGATATATTACTGGGGTGATAGAAATGCTGTATATCTTGATTGGCATATGAGTTACTGAATGTATATCTTTCTTAAATCTGAGGTATGTTCTTAAGGTTATGCATTCACTCTGAGTAAATTATACCTTAATATAATGTAGTTGGGTGCTTTGGAGAAAAGAATGACTTATTAACAGTTATTCTTTTTACTCGTAATAATTCGCCTGCCTCTAATTATTTTAAATTTTTACAACACAACTCTGTCTACTATATAATTTTACCATTTTTTTAAAAAAGCATAAATATCAGTATAATAAAAAAATAATATGCTAATTAGACTGGGAAACCTTCCGGACAAAACCATGATGGTGAGGCCGACGCTGAGGCAGTTAGGGGCAATCAGGCCAGCAGGAGAGGGCAGTTGTAGGTGAGCAGGCCAGTGGGGGAAGCAGTTGTGGGTGATCAGGCTGGAAGAGGAGGCAGCCGGGGGCAATCAGGCCAGCTGGCAGGTAAGCGATTAGGAGCCAGTAGTCCCAGATTGCAAGAGGTATGTCGACTGCTGGTTTAGGCCTCATCCCACAGGGTGGTCCCAGATTGGTGAGGGTGCAGGCTGGGCTGAGAGACATCCCCACCTCCATGCATGAATTTCATGCACAGGGCCACTGTTATTTTTATATTTATGAAATAAACTGTTTATGAAGAGGCAGATAAATTGCCATATTGTACAAGTATAGCATATCTAGAGATCAAATTATAATGTAGATCTACCCCCAGTACAAGTAAATGGTGGAAATAATACAGTAGTGTTCTTTCTATTTGACTCAAAACACACGTCTTCTTACTTAAAACCTTGAGAAAAATGCAGCAGTGACAAAACACATTCCTTTCATTTATATTCTGCTCAAGGTATATACATTCATTTAATGACTGAAGAGATTTTGTTGAGTAGAAGTATGTGAAAATCCCTGAGCTAAGCTACTGAATGATTTGTTGCAACAGAGTTCAACAGATTAGTGGTGACTGCCTTTTAGTACTGTACCATTCTTTTTCATTCCTTGAATCCAAACATGATCTACCTAAAACTTTAATAAAGTGTTTTTTGTTTTGTTTGTTTTTGTTATATATTTTTTTTCTATTTAAATTCTAAATGGAGGATTTTCCCTGAATTGAAATGCTAAGATACCTATTCTCAAATAAAGTTCTTGAATGTATATTCTGATGCTTAGCAGAGGAAGCTCATAAATGTCAGTTCTTGCAGTATAAAAAAGCATAATGCTCCTATGCAATGATAAGGGTTTATATATGCAGTTTTTTTTTTCATATAAAAAGTTAACTTTAGGCCCAGCTGGTGTTGCCTAGTGGTTGAACCAGGAGGTCACAGTTCTATTCTGGATCAGAACACATGTCTAGGTTGCGGCTTGAGTCCCAGAAGGGGGCATGCAGGAGGCAGCCAATCGATGATTTTCATCATTGAATTTCTCTCCCTCTCCCTAAAGTCAATAAAAACATTTTTAAAACAGTTAACTTTAGTATGTTAAAAAAATGTTAGGTTAAAATTTTTAAGAAAAAGATATACCTACATTTCACCAGCTATTTGTTGGATGTACCATAATTTAAACTATATCATAAAGAGTCATTTCCCAATTGAGATGTGTTGATTCTGAACAGTTTACGTGATTGTCTTATTTGTATGTCATTTTCCTTTTTAGTTTTAAAATGAATGTGTTGAAGTATTCCATATGAATTAGGAAGTCTGCTAAGTAGATATGTTATCACATTTTTTTCTTATAACTACCTAATAGGTTTAATACCATTAACAGTCCCAATATTTCATGTGAGAATGTTAACACTTTAAATAGTTGCCACTTACTGCAAGTTAAAGAGATGGAAACCCCAAGGAACAGGATTTATATCTAAGCAGTTTGACCTGAGAGCCCTCACCCTGCAGTACTATTTTATTCTGTCCCCTAGGCAGAAACCTTCTACACAAGTAGAGAAATGGGAGATGTGCCCTGGGATAATTTCCTTGTATCGCCTCTTTTTTAAAAGGAGGGGAAGTGACCAGGCACAGCATTTCCCCCCATGACTGCTAATACACCACAAACCACTGATATTTTACTGCTCAGATATGTGTCAATACATTCCTGCAGTAATATACGCAAACTTAAATGATGACCATGGCCTAGTTAGCAAGTAATTGAAGTAAAGCAGGCCAGGGCACATGTAGGAAGAGATGACACGAGTAGATGGTAGTCACGAGTGGATCCAGGTCCTCAGTCACCTTAGTTTATTCAAAGACAGGCACCCAACACCTGATTCATAATGAAAGGAACTATAGGCTTACATACTGTAAGTCAAAGTAATGTGGGATTGTGAGTTGATTTATTTAAATGACTCTTTCTCACTGGAATTCCCCTGGCTCTGTTCTCCTTCATGTAGGGCTTTATCTTCAGGGTACCCGCAGCATTCCAAGCCTTATATTCATAGTATCCAAGCCTCTGGATACTAATGGTGTCAAGAAGGAAAAAGAGGAATGTGCTGGGAAGTGTCTCAGATGATTTAGGTGGGAGGAACTTTTCCAGAAGCCTCAGAAAATGTCTTCTAACATTTCATTAATTCATACTTGGTCACATATCCATGAAGAAACATGTTTCTGGCACACATACAAAAAAAGGGGATAATTCAGAAATTGAAGGAGTGCCTTCTCCTGAGCTCTTAGAGTACAGGTGTGTGTCTGAACCAACATAGTTCTGTGAGGAAAGGGAGAGGTGGGACTGGATGCTAATCAATGATGTCTTCTAAACCTCTGCCAGCCAATTATTGTTTTTAGGGACTCAGGGGTCAAATATTTTGGTTTTATTTTCCAAGAAAAACTGGAAGTTTAAGTAATTATTAGAATTATTTTTGTCTGTAAAGATAACTACCTAGCTGAAGAAACTGCGTTTTCAGAACAAACATGCTTTTCAAGGCTGCAGCTCTGGGTTTGGTCTAAATTTGGCTGGTATTAAAGCTGGCATTTTTGAGAACCAGAAAACGATGAAGGGGAATAGAGTTTCATGTTTGGTCCATAGGATTGCCAGGCGAAGGAGTCTCAGTAAGTATGAATATGGAGATGAGATCAGTACGGGGCGGGGGTGGGAGGGAGAACGACCAAAAAGCCTGAAAGGAGTGACATAACGGGGCAAACTGACAACATCCATAGCGATGGTTTTCTGTAGGATGCTTTGAAACAGGCTGCTTTTCCCCACTGACAGCACCACTCTGAACTTAACATGCAAAAGTTCTGTAGAAACTGAAATCAATCCTTAGGCCATCCGTCATTCTCCCAAGTCAGTCGAACAATCCACTGTTCTGATGACCTTATACTGACCACCAGTCTCACTGCCCTCCTTCCGTCATGTATTGAGCTCCTACTGTCCACCAGACACTGTCCTATGTTTGGCTCATATTAACTCATCAATCTGGGGAGATGATTTTTCTCATTTTACAAATGACAGCACATTAGTTCAGAAAAGTCAAATGACTTTCGAAGGTCAGAGACCTAGAATCTAGAATAGAGCCTGAATGTAGTTCCAAATCTGTTGGACTTCAAAACATGGATCTTTTATGACAAAGCTGTTTTGCCTTCACTGTCCCTATCCCCACAGCCACAGTCAGGTAGGAAATGAGCATGATCCCAACATACTGTTTGAGATGAACTAGTGTTATTAACACAAGCATGAAGTTCAACTTCTGGAGGAAAAGAACTTCAACACATATATCGTGCAAGCATATCTGCTTTGTATCTTACATGTCTTTCTTCTCCATACTTTTCTTTGCCCTGACTAATCTATTCAAGAGTTGACATGTTAATTAAGTTTTTGAAGATAATTGTGGAAGGTGCAATACTCTAAGACTAAATTATGATTTTCCTGTCCTTGTTTAAATACTTCTGACATCACTATTTCTGTTTGCCTAGAAATCTTGGATATCTATCTACCTGTTGTTTTCCTTCCTACCTTCAAATTAAGGTATCCATGGAAAAAATTTAAATTTATTTTCTTTATTGATTAAGGTATTACATATGTGTCCTTATCTCCCTATTGCCCCTTTGTATCCCCCCTACTCATGCCCTCACCCCACCTAGTGTCTGTGTCCATTGGTTATGCATATAAGTCCTTTGGTTGATCTCTCTCCCTTCCCCCCACCCTCCGCTGTCTTCCTTCTGAGGTTTGATGATCTGATCAATGCTCCTCTGTCTCTGTATCTATTTTTGTTCATCAGTTTATGTTGTTCATTATATTCCACAAATGAGTGAGATCATGGAAAAAAATTTAAGTATCCAGAACATTCTTTTAGTTCCAATGGACTTGGGTTAATGCTGAAATGTAGATGAGATGACTGGACTTGGTGTTTGTTTTTATAGTGATTGCTATTTAGTGTTTGGTTAATACACCAGTATTGATTGTAATGTGTGAATCGTTTGCCTCCTTTTTTACTTTCTGCTTATTTGCTGTTGATGTGGGGAGGATCTCTTTCTAGTGAGCACTTCTTGAAATTAGAACATATATCCTTTATCCTCACATTTTTCAGCACTCAGTACTCTGTAGATTCTGAACACATGTTTGTGGGATAGCTGGATTTGTTGTATTTCAATATATGTGAGTTGATTATTAAAAATATCAACCAGTTGATATTATTCCTAACCACATATTTTCTGAAATCTATTTAAAAAATGTACACATTCTCTTTTTCCTTCAGTGTCTTTTGGGGTGAAATAGTACAGTCGAAACCATGAGTCATTTTTGATGTGGAAAAGAAAGCCTCACCCTGTAAGGAAGCCATCCTGAGAATCTGTAATGAGAACAAAATAAACCACCTCATCCTGGGCTCACAGCACTGTGGCTCTTGACTTAGAATTCCTTCACTAGCAAGTACAGAGGAGTCTGTGTCTTTAAAAAATAAAGCTCATCTTTTATGTGAGGCAGTTTATAGTTTATCAAAAGGTTGCATTAGGGTGTTTAATAAATGATGCTCCATACAACCGACGGACGAGAAAGCACAACTGTCTCAAATAAAATACATTAGGAATACAAGAAAAACATAGGTTCTTATTTTAAACATAGATCCTCTGCGCCCTTAGAAATTAATCAG
Source organism: Murina feae (assembly GCA_004026665.1). NCBI lineage: Eukaryota > Metazoa > Chordata > Mammalia > Chiroptera > Vespertilionidae > Murina > Murina feae. The sequence continues at coordinate 15,840 of PVJC01011166.1, forward strand.
AAAGTATTAATTGTCTACCAAGTTTACAGTAGGAAAGGAATAAAACAAGCAAAAACAACAACAACAATACAAAAAAAACAGATATAGTCTTTCCTGAGTGAATGTACAGAGCCTAGGTCATAAGATATGATGCGCAAATAATATTTGACCAATTTTAATGTTTTTGTTATGATTGAGTAAGAACTAAATCAACACTTGCAACTTCAAAAGCAAGTGTGTTTATCTTAAGGCAAAGGATATTCCCTGTGGGAGAAATATTCAAAAATCAGCAGGGATGAGTCCCAACTGTGCCCTCTTCACCTGAGGGCTCCTCCAGGGGTACTGTTTCTTGTACCATCTTGACCAGACTTCCAGGAGGCAAGTCTAAACAGAAGGTTCTCTGATAGTGAAGTGACAGGGGATTCATACTCTTGACCTAAGGACTGTAATTGATTTGTTGATTAGGTCAGACACTATGTTTCTATAGAACCTGAAGGCTGTCATTCAGATGACCCTGTAGCCCCTCACGGGGTCTAGATGAATCCAAGCATGTTTACAATGGCTTTTCCAGCATGGAGTAGACGAAGGAGTCAGCAGTTAGGTGAATGTAAGTCAACAGTGAAAGAAAAATCTGGCTGTGGCTGCTTCATTTAGAATACAGAAGGCATCCCGGGAGGGTAGGGGTGCCGGGGAGTGAAGGTTGCCAGTGGATAGATGGAGTTCCCTGAACAACGCACTCCCATTTTTATCTTTTTCTGAGAGAACATCGCTTCAATCTCTCTTTAGACTGACAAACAGAGCCACTCCTTTGATTTAGGAGGCACTCAGCTGCCTGATGCTGGAGTGTGTGTGTGTGTGTGTGTGTGCGTGCACACTTACAATAAGCATTTGAAGTGGACCTTGTGGACCACAGAATAGAAAAGAATTTGCTTTGGCTTTGAGGTTAAACAGAGCAGACTCAGGTAATCCATATATTAGTTCTGTGACCACTTAGCTGACCACTAAGGATATTAGTTACCCAAATATGTAAAATGGGGATAATAGCATCTGTGCCTTAGTTCTGTTATCAGTTGCCATGGTACTTGGCAAGAATAGGAGCTTCATTAATACTGGTCCCCTTGATTTCCTTCAAAAAACTTCCAATCATGCAATGGCCTGCCTACAATTCAGCATCTCTCTGGCCCTAAAGAGATATGAGCTGCACCTATGGGTTTAGATCTGGGCAGACTCCAGGACTCAATGTGTTCCTGGAAAGACATAAGGAGCTTCAGGCAATCTTTATCAGTTCCTTATCAAAGCAACAATGCTACTAATTCTCTTCTTGACTTCCTAGCCAGGACTTCAGGTTTTTCTTCTTTCTTTTGAAGACACAGCCTTGCATCTTACCTGCCTTTTTTCTCCATTCTTATTTTTTTTAATACAGTTTATTGATTTTTTTACAGAGAGGAAAGGAGAGGGACAGAGAGTCAAAAACATTGATGAGAGAGAAACATTGATCAGCTGCCTCCTGCATGCCCCCTACTGGGGATGTGCCCGCAACCAAGGTACATTCCCTTGACCGGAATCGAACCTGGGACCTTTGACTCTGCAGGCTGGCGCTCTATCCACTGAGCCAAACATGTTAGGGCTCCATTCTTATTTTTTACTCTTTATTCTCTACTCCAGTGCTAAAGTTTTAATGATGTGTCAAATAGACATTTTTTAGGTTCCAGCACTCCGTAAGACTGAAATGTGATTGCCCAATCTTCATCATGTATATTCCATATATCTGCTCTTATTGTTCAGAAATCTTGTATGTCATTCTGCAGGTCATGGCTCCTTGAGGGCTGCTACCATTTGCATTCACAGCACCCAGAACACTGCCTGTGAAGAGGCTACGCACATACAAAGGGTGTCCCCCCAAAATATAGACATACTTTAACAGCTGACAGCTCAATTTTGAAAATAAAATAGATTTTTGTAAATGCTGCCTTTATAATTATTCAAGGTGTGTATACATTTTTAGGACACCCTATATATTATAAAGGAATGGGAAAATTAGCATAAAATATAAGAATAACATTATTATATTTACAACACAAAGAGTGCTAACTGCATACTGAAGACCATTTAAAGAACTAGCCAGATCTAGGAGACAAAACACTTTGACACATGGAAATATTAATGTTTTCTATGAATATATGTAGACAGAAGTGTGATAAGAGGTATAACAGGTGTATAAGGAGAAATCAAACTACTTCAACTTCAGATGCTTAAACCTGTGCTGACCAGGGGAATAATTTCATTGTGTTCAGCTGTGACAAAGTAGATAAATGTATGTTGACTAGCTTTAGAAGTGTGGAAAATATAACTTACTGGAAACTGAAATCTTGGATCAAAATGCAAAATTTATTGGTATATAGCTTTGACTGCAACAGTAAATCAAGAGTCTTCCTAGCTCTGCTCCTCAGCTCAGAAGTACTCTTTTAAACCCTCGGGATGAATTTGTACATCTTTAGTTAGAAGACCTATATCATCTGCCAAAACAAGATTTCCTAGGTTTACTTCTAAATATAGCTTTAGTTTGGGTAATTTGCTATAATCAATTTTAAAGAACATTTAAACTCAATCTAATGTTTATTTTCTTTGCCAATTCTTGGCGCCTGCATATATGATGACTCTCATTCAAACTAGAAGATTACACACCTATTAAATATGTACATGCAAGTGAAATCACTGTACATCATATAAGTACAAATTTAACTCTGGGAGATATATTGCTTTCGCTGATGCATTTATTCATTTTCTGAGAGTTTTTTAAAAGTATGCATGTATTAAAGATAACATTTAGAGAGCTTCACTTTGAAAATTCCTCAATTTCCTAACAAAATAGTGCAATTATGAAAATTTCACTAATCTCATATTTACCATTGCTGGTACATTTTACACTCAGCTTTGATATTTGTAGTAGCTTTATGAGGGCCATATTTATTTATGAAATTGTTCACCAGTTTTGTGTTTACTGATATAGGGCTGTAATTATTTTATGTTTGCCAATAGTCTTATAGTTAGTATATTTGACAAAGGTAACTTCCTGCCAATAATAGAAACACCAAGTTGGAAAAGGTTTCTTTTCTAAGCACCTGCCATTGACAATGAGATGTTAGGACAAGAATTGCAAAGGTGAGGCTGAGTGTGCCTCATTTGGAATAGACAAGGGTAAGAAGCCCTAAGCAGGGGCTCAGAGGTAGATGGCCAAAGTGGACAGAGAAGAGGGTGGAAGCATTTCAGTTGTGGAAGGTCATATTTCAGGAATGAGGTTGGTAAAAATTATATTCATTTACATCAGTGTAAAACTAAGGCATCAAAAACAAATGAGGGATAAACAGAACCATCAGTCAGAAACACACAGCGGGAGACAGAACAAGACATAAATACAGAGCCATGTTGTGAGCTGAAAGACAGAGGGCAGGATCTGGCTGACTGCTATAGTTGGGTGGTGGGTTTGTACTTTTGTTTTAAATTAGAATTAAAGATTCAATTACCAATCAATGTTTAATAATAAGGAGGTGTGCTTTTAAATGCCCATTTTTGACTTCTCCTCATGAGTCACAAGTTCGTGAAGGTCCTATGTGAGCAGCTGCTGAATTTGAGCTTTTCTTACGTCTTAGGTCTCCTTTTACACCTGTAATTCTGGTGTCATTATTAATAGCACTCTTTCTCCTTTTCAAAGTGTTCTGGCTTGAAAGATTGATTTATTATTCTCCTGTAAGGGGAGTTATGCCCTCTTGCAACACCCACAATCTCTATCTCTACCTTGCCTTTTATATCCAACACACTTGAAATATTAGTGTTAAATGCCTTGCTTGTGGAAGTATCTGAGTTTGTGATTCCTGATCTCAGCCAACAATTAGGAGTCATAACCTGGAAACTTATTGAAAGACACAACCATTTTGATGACCAAAATAATTGTAGGTTGAGAGGAGCATATTGAGCTTCTCAATCAAAGGAGCAGTGATAAGCAGATCTGACTTCACTATTGTGTGGTTCCCAAAGGTCAGATGGAGGAACTGGAAGCCCACAGCCACATCTGCCCTGCACACCTTTGTTATTTGACATATACAACCTATGCTCCTCTGAGTCTATTTAAATAGGGAAAATTCCCATTTAAAAACAGATTTCTAGCTTACTTTGAAAAACTGAAAGATCTGGTGAATTTGAGCCCATTTTTTCAAAATGGCAACTGAGGACAGGCCTTGCTAGAGCCTGTTCTGCTGTAGGTGGGTCACCCATTCTCTCAATTACCAGAGTGGAAACAAAATGATTCATTCATTTCGTGTACCTGCTTGGTTACAGTAGGTTTCCATTTTTGTTTTTCTGAGTGGAGGCAGGTATCAATGCCTATATATCATACTCAGACTCAAATTATTGTTTAAAACCCGATTGAGATGGAAGAGTGGAATGGAGAGAAACAAGGAGACTTTGGCTGTCCCACCCTTGCATGACACCATGGACACTATCCTATTTTTAAGAATACATATATATTTTTATTGATCTCAGAGATGAAGGGAGAGGGAGAAAGAGATTGAAACATCATTTATCAGCTGCCTCTCGCCTCCCACATGCTCCTTACTGGAGATTGAGCCTGCTACCCAGGCATGTGCCCTAACTGGGAATTGGATAGTGACCTCCTGGTTCATAGGTAGATGCTCAACCACTGAGCTGAGTGATAATCTCCTACTTTTGATAGTAGAAATGATACATTAATTATTAAGAGGGCATTGTAATAATAAAATTGTACTAAAAGTAAGTGTTTATTTAACTATTGCCTTTCTCTATTTGATCTGATAGCATGCTGAAATATGAACATAACATTGTCTCTTACAGCAATGCTCAGAGGTAAATTGATTATTATCCCCATTATACAGATAAGGAGTTTAGTTGTTGATTCCAGAGCTAACTCCAAAACCCATGCTCTTAACCATCATGCATAGTGGATTTCTACCTTATGTAAATACTGGAGTGATCCACCTAGTTTGGGACTTCTTGATTATGCATGATTTCTGTTTCTTAAGTAGAAATTAGCTATGGCATTCTTTCCAATTCTCTGAGAAGTTCCACTGTACTGCAGCACTACATGGTGGGGCAGATGTCCATAAGGAAATTAAACCCTGGGTTTTCCTGAGTCCTCACACCTAACACAGACTAGAGATGTACCATCATTCCTTCTCTGGCAGATGCCAAAGGCAGTGAAGTGAAGTTAATGGACTGTTCCAATACATTTATCTTAAACTCACAGTGTTTCACCTCTGTTCAGTTGGTCATCAGATCACCTCCAGCTGGGATACCACCATATTTCCTTTATGTCAGCACCATATCCTATATGATTAAGTGGTCCACAATTACATCCTCTTGCTCAATTTTCCAAAATTAATAATGATGCTACTTGCACTCTGGGTTGTAATACAAGTAGACTGTGGTCATGTATGTGTCTTATAAGTAAACTAGGGGCCCAGTACACAAAAATCTGTGCACTAGAGAGGTCCCTCAGCCCAGCCTGTGCCCTCTCACAGTCTGGGACCCCTCTGGGGATGTCCACCTGCTGGCATGCTGGTCAGCCTGGGTGAGGGGCTGATGGCTGTTTGCAGGCTGCCCACAGCCCCTTCAGGTTTTGGGTCCCTACTGGGGTGCCTGTCCAGCTTGGCTGAGGGGCTGATGGCTGTTTGCAGACTGGCCAAGCCCCCCAGTGGGGTCCCTTACCCCATTGGGGTGTGGCCAGCCTGGGTGAGGAGCTGAGGGGCATTTTCAGGATGCCCACAGTCCCTTCAGGTTTTGGGTTCCTACTGGGGTACCTGGCCAGTCTGTATGAGGAGCTGAAAGGCATTTTCAGGCTGTCCACAGTCCCTTCAGGTTTTGGGTCCCTACTGGGGTAACTGGCCAGCCTGGGTGAGGGGCTGATGGCTGTTTACAGGCTGTCCAAGCCCCCCAGTAATGTCCCTCACCCAATTAGGTTGTGGCCAACGTGGGTGATGGGCTGATGGGTGCTTTCAGGCTTTCAGGCTGCCCACAGCTCCCATTGACCCAATGTCCCAGCAAGGCTGGTTGGAAGCAGGTTTCTGGGGTTTGTTTATCTTCTATAATTGATGCACTGTTCCTTTAAGCTGAGGCCTAGTAATGAAACCTCCTCTCTGCTTCACCTCGAGGCTTCTATAATGAAACAATGTCACCCTTAGTAGTCAGGCCAGACCTGCTGTCTATCATTGAGACATTCTTGCAAATATGTGTTGCCTGGACCCAAGATAAGCTGAGCTGGCCGGCAAACAGTTTCAGTTTCACTCCTGCTGCAATAGAAGCTGGGGTTTACTCAGGTCCATCAGTGGCAGCCTCCATGTTGGCTGGGTTAATTTGCATACTGTTGCTCTGATTGGCTGGTGGGTGTGGCTTAGGCATCCCAAAGGGACGGTTAATTTCAATATTATGCTTTTATTAGTTTAGTTGTAACAGTGCCATAGCTGATTGACTTAGTGAATAGAGTGTCACCTTGTGGACTGAAGGGCCCTGGGTTCAATTCTGGTCAAGGGCATCTATCTTGGTTGGGGCTCGTGCAGGAGGCAATCAGCTGATGTATTTCTTTCACATCAATATTTATCTCTGTTCCCCTCTCTTCCACTCTCTCTAAAAATCAATGGAAAAAATATCCTTGAGTGAGGATTTAAAAGAAAATAAATAAAAATGTAATAGCTTTACCATGCACTTGCCCAACCACTTTATGGTAACCACAGTAGAATTAAATGGCTCACAACTTCTGAAGTACAGAAGCATTGGGACATTGTATTTGTTTTTCCTAAGTTTATGAAACTTTCTTCTTGTTTCATACAATTTGAAGAAAAATTATAAAAGATAAAGAATGGAAACATCTTGGGAAAATTCAGTTAATGATAATATAACTTAGCCCAGGGAAATGATTTAAATTCCTATTTCATATAATTTGGTAGTACTGGACTACTGGATGGTCTCCCCAGAATCTCTCCTACCACTACTCTATTGTATGTAAGTAGCATTAATTTGGGGTATGCTGGACCCCAACTCTGATACCAGTTGGACCTGGATTGGTATAAGTTTATCAGTATAGTCTGTCTCCTTATTCAGATATTGGTTCTAAAATGAGCATATTATCTAAGTTGGTTTGATTACTTAGTACAAGTAGAGTGATGTACAGGAATTTAGTCAATTTTGGTGATAAAAGTAAGTGCTTATTGATTGGCATGGTATGGTTTAAGAATGTAACATGCAGAGCTGGTGCAGCTATTGCTGATGAATTGAAAAAGGCACTCTGAACATAAAATAGATACATAGAGAAAGGAAGCATTAAGAGATAATGTAAATCTCTAGAATGAACCATACCTGAAGCTAATATTATCAGTATAATACCACTCCTCAGGCATAAAAGCTAGTACTTTTTTTTTTTCTGAAAACCTCACTGACAACCCTTCTAGAAGCTAAGACAATTATTATTACTGTAAAAAAGTAAAAAAAGTCACTATGATAAGCACTAATTTAAATACAGTTTCAACTACAAGCTTTTAGTCATTATCCTTTTTATCAATCCATTCAGTTATGTTAAAATTAATGCTTACATAATACGTTGACCTTAATATTTCTGTTGTTGAAAAAAAAAGAAAAAGTGAAGAAACAAGATTAAGGATTAAATTTTGGATCAGTGGTTCTCAAACAGTGTTGTACCTGTTCTGCTACTTAGGGAAATGGCTAAAACCTGGTACCACTGCTCCTGGGACAGGTAGATATACCACAAAACAAGAAGACTTTTTCCTTTCTGAAGGAATTTTGACACTGCATCCAAGAGATCCCTTTGTAAACATCCTCCAAGATAAGTTAGCAATTTCAGATGAGACTCGAATACCCCTACAACTACCACCTGAGAGAAAGCAGCAGTTTATCTCTTTTTCTGCTGCAGAATAAAGAACTTAAATCAATACACTCAAGCATGTCAGAAGGGGAAAATGTAGATTCACCAGTAAAAATAATCGGGTGATTATACTGCCTGCTACCACCACAACACAGAAAACAAATTTCTGTTTGTTTTCAAACTTAGGTAATACAATTCTTCCTACCGCCTCTCTCCCTGTGTGTGTGTGTGCATGTGCACACATGTGTACACACACACACACACACCAGTGCCCATAAAATTTCCATTGCTATTACTGTACACATCCACTTTCCAGAAGAATTTTGAAAACACATGGGCCCAGACAATTGTCAGAAGCTTGAATCTGACTCATAGAGGCCTGAGACTCTGGTTTCTTTCTTGCATTTTTGGTGCATTTGAATTACAACTGAGTTAAAGTAGTGTTGCCTAAGCTCCTTGTAATATATATTCTGAGTGGGAAAGATGGAATAGGTCATTACTCAGAACAATTTAGTCCTCGGTGATGGATCAAAGGCATTGCTGCAGAGCAATCACTCTTTCTAGCAAGATGGGCAGCCTTTAAAATACGGGTTGACAAGAAGGTCTGAAGTGACACGTGTGCCCTGCCAACGCCACCATCATCACGCGGTGTTTCTTTCTCATTTTCTCATAGCGGGCATGGAGATTGAGTGCAAAGAATAAATGGCTTAAGAAAAATGAAAAAAAAATATGTTGTCACAGAATCAAAGCTGAAACAGGATGCATAAGACCAATATTAATGTATTCATTCTGTTGGTGCAATGAGAGACTTAGGATGCCATTACAAGAATAGGAGGTTGAAGATAAGGAGATCAAAGATAGTATTGCTGAGAAACACATAAAGAAAAAGTAGACAGTTTTGTTAAAGGAAAGACCTCATCCAAGCTGACCTTCAGCCCTTGGTATGTGAAGAACAACTTTTGGTCAGTGATCAGCTAGAACCAAGGGTTCAATCCCCAGCAGAGTCCCTTTCTGCCAAGTTAGGGAAATTGAGATTGACATGGTAGATGAGCTTTCTGGGAAAGACCTTAAAACCCCATCTGTTCTGTTTATTTCAAAGATCCCACTGCAGTCTTTAAAGGTGTAGGCATTTTATTCTGAGGCAACTTGGGGTACTAAGTGAGAACTCAATGCTAACAGCCCCAGCGACACTCACATCGTAAAAATGACTAATACTAATCAGCATCACTGCCACCATCACCACTATTCCAGCATGCTTAAAATGTTTAAAAAGTCCTCAAAAAACAAGCAGATAGGAAAATAAGAGAATAAGCCCTCTTAGATATGATAATATATGACCCCAAATAAAATCTGACATGTATATGATATTATTATCTTTATAAAATTCAACTTGTAAACCAGACTGCACTTAAGGAGAGAAGAAAAAGGGGAACTTCAAAAGCCTAAGTGTGCCCACTGCCTGTGTAGTTTTCATCAGCCCTTCACTGCTCTGCCGAGGTAGATAGAAGTGAATACACGTTTGAACCCAAAACGGAGCTTCGAGGTGCAGTGGCACTTACAGGACATGGCTAATGATGGCTATGGCTTTTCATGACATCTCTTTGGTACGCGTCAGCATGACCTTGTCAAAGTTAAAAGCTCATAAAATTCCTATTTATTTTTTATGGCATTACGGTTGTGCATAACAGTGCTTAAAACAAAACACAGTATAATTATACTGTCAATCAAGCAGCGAAGAAAGGCATTTTCCACCAGCCTCATACCTAGCAAACTGTAAATAATTTATAAAACCAGAAGTCATCACTAAGTGGCAGCACTCGGGGGCTAGTTAAGCACTTGTCACCGTGCTGGGGTTTAAGAGAGCTGGTCACAAAATCTGCTTGTTTACTTTCATCCTGTGAGTGGAAAAATTGTTGTTTGTGCTTGTCGCCTTTCCATGAGAGCTCTAATAAAAATATCAAATCGTCAATAGAAATTTGAACAGGTGTACAGTGAGAGCAATAATGATGTTTTATTCATACGCATTTCCAGCCCATTTAACTTCATCCAACAAACAACAAAAAATATTTTCTTCATTACCTCCAATTAATGTAAATGTCAAATGTGTTGAATATATTATCACACTGATAATTTGTTGTGTTGATTGATTTGTGGAATGTTTTGGATTAAAGTAGCAATTTTTCTTACTTGGCTCACAATTGCTTGTTGTTACCCGTCACCTCTGGATTATGTCAATAACAAATTTGTTTCTATTAGATCTAGCGCTAATTCTGGTAAACAAGATTTTCAAAGTGTCAGTGATTTCGGAGACTTCCAACTTGTTCATTATTTTCAGTTATCTTATTAATTGTTTACTAAAATGTATCAACCCTAGAAAAAAATATTATCTCCTTCATGCATATGATTAGATAACCCTTTGCAACTTCCATGTATTAAAAAAGCAGTAGCAGACTAAAATTCCAGTGATGAAATTCTAGCTTCCACATCCCCCTATGTGCGTTAACTTCTGTTTGCAAGCCTAAGTTCAGTATTTGTCTCTCATAATCCTCTCTCATAATAATCAGGACGTATATTATGAGCCATTTCTTTTCCATAATAGGTTTTATGTTAGGTTTTCTTTCATGCCCCTGTCCATTATTTAATCTAGTCATTAAATACATTTAGGATAAAAAAAACAACAACCTTGTGGTCAGTTTTCAAATGTAATAGTTCATATGGTTTAATAGATTTCTTAATATGATAATGGAGAAATATTTTTAACTTATATGTCAATATCTTTTATGTTCCAATTTAAAGTTAAGTGGGAAATTTAGGCTATTTTCTGCATGATTCAGGAGAAAAACCTAGCTTTTAATTTTTTTTTTTTTACTCTCCTTCGATTATCTGATTATTTCAAATAAGCTTTCTTTGCTATCCAGGAAATATAAAAGGGCTTGTGGACTCTGAATATATAGGAGCATAGAACTAAATTTTACCTCTCCTATGTTTTAACCATGCTGAGAAATGGCTTGATCTCCCTATGACTTGGTTCTTTAGTCTATAAAACAGAGATAGTATTATTATTAAACAAGGCTCATGAAAATACTAAATATTTGTGGAACGCCTAGTCCAGTGTATTAATCATGGTACATAGCAGACCATTTATTTTTATAGGCCTTTCTCTATTTTATTTTTCATGTGTAAATACCATCTAAAGAATACTGCATTCTACAGACATGGGGTTTTAAAAAGGACTTTTTAAAATCATTGTATGTGTAGCTCATATACATTGCAACCTCACTTCTCAGATGAATAGCAAATAATATTTATTTTTTGAGACCCAAGCTTAATTTCAAATATGAGGTCTCATATGAGATTAAACCCTTGACTCTTGGTTGTCCAGCTCCTTTCCCACGGACTCTGTTTAGACACCCGGAGACTTGTGGAGACTAAAGGATGGCAGGTGTCTGTGTGATGGTGGCCGATCCTCAGAGTGATGGGCAAGGACTTCTCACTGCTGGTATCTCCATAGGTCAGTCATTCATCTAGTTCCCACATCGGTTGTCCATGCTGAGCCAGCTTTCAGTTCCACTTTCAAGGATTATTCTGATTCAGTCCTTCACAGCCATATTAATGCTGTTCTTTTATTACATTTGGCACCAGGAAGTCAGTGGGTCTCTTTCGGGCCCCCTTTATCTCAACCCTCTACAATGTCTTATTATTTCTGGCATACCATCGACTCTTCTAGGGTTCTACCCAGGGACTAAAACACAAGTTCCCTCTGATAGCAGATCCCACAACCTTCTCAAGGATCTCTCTCTCGTCTCTCCTCTACTCGAGGCTTGGTCCACAGAGCAGGGAACAAAGCTCTCTTATTCAGGGACCCATCTCCATTGACTCTTAACATCCTCTACTTCTATTCCTCCTAACTCTGGGAAATGTCATTCTTTCATATCAAGTCTTGCCCTGAATGTGTAGTTCATGCCTTACCTTTAATTCCCATCTTCAAAGACCTGGGCCTTTGACACTGAAAAGCCAAGAATTGCCTCTGAGCTTTCTTCTCTTCTGCTGAGGGGGAAAGTGGCCTTCTTGGGGTCATTCTGTCGAAGCCCTGGTGTAAAATATCTAACTGATGATGTGGGGAAATGGCCACATGATATAAGAAGGTATAGGGGAAAATATACTTACCAAACTTTTACTAATATAAAGTTTAACAATATTCCTACAGCTAAAAAATACAAGGGAGATATCACAGTGTCACAGGGATAGACAGCAATAGGCATGACTTGTTTTCTATTAATACCACCCAATTTGAAGAATAAATTCTAAAATTATAAGAAAGCTTCTATGCTCCATTAAATAAAAATAAACATCCTTAAAATCATTTCAGTGCCCACCAGCCTGCACATCACATGTTGACATGCATATCTGGAGACATATTTATCGTAAGCTCTTTCCTCTAAGACACAGCATGCCCGTTGGGCTCAAGTTTATGAGAAAGGATGTAAAAATGGCAAAACCCCACAGCTGAGTTGGCAGAAAGCTCTCACAGGAGGCATCGTGGCTTTCATGACCGAGAACAGCATCAGGATTCAGTCTAAATGCATTTTGTCATCAGAGTTGACTTACAGACATCTGGTCAAATTTTTTGGTCACTGACTTAGTCAATCAAGAAGGCATTCTAAACACTTAGAACCTTTATGAACAGCATACTCAGGGCAATACTCCTCTAAGGAATTCTAGAAAGAAAGGCCAAAGTTATAACCCCTTAATAAGCACATTACACTTGCAGGAGCATCAGGTAATGAAAAGGTTTGTCTCCAGTCTATATTCTGAGGATAGAGGATGAACTAAGAAATCCAACTGCTTGTTAATAACAACAAAAAATGCTGTGCGCTCATACACACATGCACACACACATGTATACATAGATCCAAATACACTTAATAATGACCACACATTTGAGACTTCATTAATGTTTGGTGCTTCTTAAAACAGCCCCTTGCTTGTACTTAATAATCCTTTATTTTTTTCCGCATTGACCATCGTCATTAATCCAGGCCAACATATAGATGTATACAACTCCATGCATGGGCTGCCATACATCATGTCTGCCTTCCATATTTAGAAAAAGGTTTTCTGCATTTATGAATCTGCTTAACATAAAACATCAGAAATTCTGGAGAAACAAGGAATCCCTTGTTACTCTGAAATGGAAGTGATGTGAATAATCATTATAGATTCAAAACAATAGCCGAGAGCAATTTGCCACTGCAAATAAAGTGAATGAAGTGTTCAATAAATGAAGGAGCAGCAAGTGGCCTCTAGTTATTGCCCAGGTTTGGAGAGAAACACAAGGTTTATGTGGAAATTGACTATTACTTTAAGTTTTCTATTATAGCCACATGGAAACATGCAAATGCTCAAGGTATGATTATCAGTAAACTGGCCTTCAGTAGAGACTGAACATTATATAGTGTCAGAGCTGAAGCACAGTTAGAAGGCACACCGTGGCAATAAATATTATGTTCAAAGCTTTAAGCCAGCATTTCAATGGCTCTTGAGACCCACTCTAAGATTGGCAGGCTTTGGTGGCTTCTCACTGGAGGGTCTTTCTGCCAACTGCAGAAATGTTTTACAACAAGTCAGAAATTTCCTTTTATTTTACCTTCTACATCCAGATTAAAGCCAGTTTAAGAGATTTGGAATAAGAATTTAGAAGCTAGCACTTGTTTACAGCTTATTCATTTGGCCTGAGTTTATATATTCTGAGTGTTTATTATGAACTTTATTATAGTCAAAATTTTCACTAAAAATTACATTGATTAAAAAATTTGCCAATATGAAACAAAGTGTGATCAAACCTTATCAGAAATTGCATCTACTAAGAAATGTAATGATAATGACATGGAGAAATTTAGAAATATTTTTCTGACTTGTGTACAATGCTAAATATTTTAAGAAAAGAAATTTCAGGTAATTCTGGGACGTCAACTATGTATTGAAGAAGTCATGTAGCTTATTAATAGTGTTGTACTTTGCTTAGTAAAGATTAAAATGCTTAATTGCATATTGATCATTATAAATTTTTATATTCCTCTTTCTATACATCAATACAAGGATATTAACCACACAGGGTGTCTTAGCACTCTGCTCAAGCTTGTGGTGAGACCTATATTAAATAAATAAAAGGATCACCTCTTTTGAGAGAATTGTATTAAGGTTTAAAAGGCAAGAAGTCAATTTATGGGGGAAATCATTAATATCTAACATAACAAAATGGTGAATGGCATGGTATTTCAGATGAGAAAATAATTAAGAGAAGTAAAGATTGTCCTATAGAATAAAACCCTAATATGCAAATCAACCAAACTGAGGAACGACCAGTTGTTATGATGTGCACTGACCACCAATGCCAGCAGCAGTGGCAGGAGCCTCTCCCATCTGCACTGCAGGCGGGCGGTAAGGATGGAGGGGTCCCAAACTGCAAGAATCCCAGACTGCAAGAAAGATATCTGACTTCTGGCAGGCAGACATCCCCCGAGGAGTGCTGGACTGCAAGAGGGCACAGGTCGGGCTGGGGGACCTCTCCAAGTGCACAAATTTCATGCACTGTGCCTCTAGTAATGAATAAATAGGATCAAGAAAATCTTCAAGAAGATTTGTGTTAAACAGAATTAAAGATTTAAATTTTCAAAGATATAGATGGGAAACAGCACAATAAAAGGAGAATAAGACAGGCCAAAAGATTATTTTTAATCTCGACTTATGGAAAATATGGTAAGGAGGCCCTTAGTACTAAGGCTGTAAAGGAGTTTCTCTGCAGATTGTTTCCATGAGAAGAGTAGAAAGCAATGTAGAGTGGTGAAATTCTGCAACTTCATGATTTCAAATGCAGAATAAGAGAAGAAATGCAAATTAAAAGAAAAGAAAAGCTAAAGAAATGTTTTCTGATAGATTTAATAAGATTTAGCATTGATCTGTTATAAAGAGCAAAATACAGAAATCACTATGTATTTTCAAGTTTGGGGAACCAGGTGAAATATGGTCCCACAGACAAACATGGAATGATGACAAGTTAAGATTAGACATGATTCCTTGTGAGAACATTTCCAAGAGTGTTTGTGTGAAGCTAGTCTGCATGATGCTGAGTACTAAAAGAAGTTTCCTGGCCAACAAACATATAAAACATGCTTACTTAATAGAAATAATGATTATGCAATGTTTATTCTGTGCTCAACCCCAATCTACACAGCTTATCATTCCCACCATTATTTCCAACCAAACTTCCACACTGAACTCCAGATATACCACTGAACTCCAGATACACGTATATTCAGTTGCCAACTTGCATTTCTACCTGGATGTCTGATGAGTATCTCAGAGACTTACCTGGGCTTTATCCCAAGCTGAACTCCATATTCCATTCCTACCTGCTCCCTTTTCTCCCGCCAAACAGGTCCCCCTGGGTTCTAGGTCCTGATCTGTTCTCCCTACTTGCCCGCTACAGCCAGAGGCATCTCAGCACTGAGTGAGTAAGGAGGCCAGGCAAGGGAGCAGGAGATATCCATGAGAAGGATGTAGGTGCCTGAATGAAGGTGGTAGAAAAGTGGGTAGTGAACAATAGTTGGATTATGAATGTAGTTTGAACTCATTAAATACACTTTTGCTTTAGAAGCCTTTGATTTAATTCTTTCCCTGCAGATACTCCCAGGGCCAACTCCTTTAGGCCTCCCTAACAAATATTTCACCTGAAATGTTCGCTTTCACTAATTTATTTCTTTCACTTATAATTATACCCTCTTTACCATTCTATATATGCCTCTACCTGTAATGTGTTGCTCGTACGTCCTCTGAAGTGTAATCTCGATCAGGCAGGGATTTACTGTTCTTTTTTGTTCCTTACTCCATCCCAATTATATGTATAGTAGTGGCCGGCTCATAGCAGATGATCACTATTAGTTTGTGAGATGAATGTATGAATGAATTCCAAAGCACTTGAGCAAAGGTATAGCATCTGGAAGTACTGTGAGCTAGGCACTCATCTCCCAGCCCCTGCTGGATTGCTTAGAGAGAAATACTAAGACATCTTTACACCAAGACACTCTGGATGGCTTCAACAAAATCTAGCAACCATTTAATTACATTTGTCACATGAAAGGGATTCTGGAGTAAAAATAGGTCCAAAATTTAAAAAAAAAAGCTTTCTAGAATAATATGATTATAGATTTTCCCCCACATATAAGAGGATGTTTTATATATCTTTGGAAATAAAGTGTCAAAACTCCTGATTGCAAAGCAAAGTGACTCCTAAGAGACATTAAATATTTGCAAACATGCATGCAACGAGGCTGTTATTTTATTTCCACTGGACATTATTTCTCTTTCTCCAGCAATTCAGTAGAGGACACGGTGACAAAGTGTAGGCCTTGACCGATGGTGTAGAGATATTTTATATTCCAAGCACTTTGTTTAATGAAGCACGGTTTTACTATTCACAAATGTTAAGAACTCAGACTTGGTCAGGAGAAAATAAAATCACTGAAATGATATTTCATTGAAAACCATATCAAGGAATGCATATACTTCATTCCACCATTTTCCTTTGTTTAAAGAAATAGGAAAATGTATAGAAGGTGTTTTATTTTAATTTTTAAAATTATAAAATAAATTATTACAAGTAAATCAATCACAAATTAAGTACATGGGGCTTACAAGAAAGATATATTTGAGTACATCTCAAGTAGTTTTTCTTTTCTGTGTAATACACAAGTAATGAGTCTCAGTTGTTTTTTGTTATACTTGACGATTTTTCCAGGGATCTATAAATTATACAATACTCTGTTAAAGCTCTCATATCTTCTTCTGTAGCATCTCTCTTTTCTGTTTATTCATTCTGAGTATACATCAGCTAATATCAGCATTTTCATTATTAAAAGGATGAAACTTTTCCAAAGCCTGTTAGCATATAGAGCAACATATTATGTAATGTTTTGTTCTTTCTTTTTTCTCTCTGTAAATCCGTAAGTGGTGTAACATTTCTTTCTCCCATCACATGAACTTGGCCCTTTAAACTAGCCTGAGATTAGCTTTTCCGTGTGTTCATAAGCATTAAAGTTTTGCTGAACAAAACAGCTCTTTCTGACTTCTGCTAGAATAATGGAATACCTTTAAGTGTGCTCTTTTCACAAATGGATATTTTTTCATTTGTAAATCTTTCCCCAGATCTCTTCCCTGTGGTTCTTGCTGTTGGGTCTGCTTGTGTGAGAGCACCTAGAAAAACTATTATTTGTGTCCTGGAAATGTTTTTCACTTCAATAAAATGTTAGAGGTCACAATTAAGTTACCCTATATTATTTAATCAGTAAATAGTTTAGTTAGAGAATCACTTCACGGAATGTAAAATCATGAGGACCTGGGCAACTTAAGCTAAAATGGGATCCAGATGTATGCTTCACATTTCTCTTAAGAGCTAGGAAACATTAAGATTAAAATTGTCATTGAGATATGGAACATGATAAAGGGAGCCAACAAAAGAGTTCTTTAAATGTTGTGAGTGAAATGAGACCAGCTAAATCCTTAGACTGGTGAAAAGGAAACAAAATATGGTCTATCTATACAATAAAAATGACAAAATACTGACACATGATACAAAATGAATGAACCTCAAAAACATTATGCTAAGTGAAAAAAGACAGACACAAAAGCTCACATATTATGAATTTGTCTACATGCAATCTCCAGAAAAGGCAAATTTGTAATACAGAAAGTAAGATTAATGGCTGCCTAGGCTGGGCATGGGTAGAGGATTCACTATAAAAAGTCTCAAGGATGCTATTGGAGTGATGGAAGTGTTCTAAAATCAGATTCTGGTGATAGGTGCAAGACTCAGCAAGTTTATAAAGTCTTTGAATTGAACAGTTAAAATGCAAAGTCTTATGCTATGTAAATTATGTCCCAGTACAGTTGTAAAAAAATAAATAAGTGCTTAGGTCTATGTACTATTAAATACCAGTATGTTTCTCTTAAGATTATCCCTCACTCTTTCATTTTGGCAATAGAATCCCAAAATGTCAATCAAACACTACCAATAAAAAAGGATAAGTTCTTTAAAATATATGTAATCAATAGGAAATAGTAGACAACTTATCCACCCTAAAGAAAGCAATAATAATAATAAATAAATAAATAAATAAATAAATAAATAAATAAAATAAAAAAAGAATATGGATAATTCTCCCTTATACTCATTTATTCTATGCCAATGAATACTAGAAATACTATCACTAATATATGACATATTATTTCTTCAAAACCTGTTTTGAATTATATATTTAGAACCCGCATTTGTAGTTGCTTCTATTCTAAAACACTAACTGAATAAATAAGTGCATTTGGTACATTCAAGCAAGTAACACCAGTAAAATTTCCCTTTTGGCTTTAAATAGGTTAGTGGAACTTAATAATTTCATAAAAATGAACTAGTTAGAAAAATTGTGTTCAAGATCATGGACAAAGTCATACAAATATTTTTGTGAAAGAATTTTTTCTTTCTGAAAATATGTTTTAGGAATATATTTTATAGAATTTTCTTTGTCATATCTGTATCCACTTGGAGCCTTCATTCTATACTAAGGTGACCAGATTTTATCATTGGTAAAGTGGGACACCATTGACCGAGGGGGTTCTGTTTTATTATTATTACTTAAAATATTACAAATAGTAGTATATATGTCTCCTTCCAAAAATCGGGACTTTTTTAAAATGTCCTGGGACGCGGGACAAATTGTTAAAAATTGGGACTGTCCCGCCAAAAGCAGGATGTCTGGTCACCTTATTCTATACCCATCTGTCAGTATGAGTTTTATTCAAGGGTTATCTTTGTATTTATGTAGAATTTGAATATAAACTTGAATAATAAGTAAGTGACTTACTTTGAGTATTTCAAATTGAAATGTATTCACTTTTCATTAAGGGTGATAGTTTAGTTGTAATTTTTAATTTGCAATAATAGCTATCGATCAAGTAAGGCAGTTTGTGTCCAAAGAGATAGAATTTGTGACTAGCAAATAATCAATAACTGTCCTCACATACAAAACGTACCTTGTTAATATCAGTGACTGATTTCAACAACATAAGAAGTACTTGGAAAATCTGTCACTTTGGTACATCACCCACTGGCCAGGAATTTCAAGTTCTAAACACCTCAGTGCTGTTCAACATTAAAAGTAGAAAAGTCCTAATATATGAGCCACCTTGGTCATAAATTTCAAAGGCCTACAGGATCCAGGTATACATCAAAAGGAATTTGAGTCTGGGGAACAGATAAATCATCTAAAAGGGACACCGATCCCCTAGTTCTAATTAGGCTTTGCTACATGGGACACCAGACCTAGTGTGATAAGGGCTTCTAAATTTGAAAGGGAAGCCGAAAAGTTGAATATTCACGCAAAGTTCCCAATTATCAAATGTTGACAACTAAATAAAAAATTTGAAAGTATCATATATGGAAAAATTAACCAGAAAACTGAGTCTTTTAGTGGCTAACTCAGTTTAGAACTCTTAGAAATCTTCACTATAGGGTATCTGTATATATATATACACACACACACTAGGGGCCCAGTGCACAAAAATTTGTACACTCCGGAGGGGATCCCTCAGTCTGGTCTGTGCCCTCTTGCAGTCTGGGACCCCTTGGGGGATGTCCACCTGCTGGTGTGCCTGGCCAGCCTGGTGAGGGGCTGATGGCTGCTTGCAGGCTGGCCAAGCCCCCCCAGTGGGGAACCTCGCCCCACGAGGGTGTGGCCAGTCTGGGTGAGGGGCTGAGGGCTGTTTTCAGGCTGGCCACAGCTCCCATTGACCCAAAGTCCCAGCAAGACTGGCTGGAATCAGGTTTCTGGGATTTATTTATCTTCTATAATTGAAACTTTGTTACCTTGAGTGGAGGCCTAGCCAGGCAACGAAAGCCTCTTGTTTTCTTCAGCTCCATGGTTTCTATAATTGAAACATTGTTGTTTGAGCAGAGGCTCACTGGCCTAGTCAGTCTGTTGCAATGGAAGCCTCCTGTTTACTCTAGCTCTGTGGCTGCCAGCCTCCATCTTGACTGGGTTAATTCACATACAACTGCTTTGATTGGTTGGGAGGCATGACTTGGCTAGTGGGTGTGGCTTAGGTGTCTTGGAGTGACAGTCAATTTGCATATTACTCTTTTATTATATTGTACACACACATACATACACACACATACACACATTCAGCTCCAGCCAGTGTGGCAGCCTGTCTTCTGCTTTTGCATGTGGTCATTCTTTGCTCTAAAATGTCTTCCTCTCTTCCGTTGGTCACTGTGGCTCAGTTGGTTGAGCATCCTCCCATACATCTGAGAAGAATAAGGTGCTGTCACCTAGAAGCTCACTAGAGAAACAGAATCACTGTCCCCAGGCTAGCCCCATTGAGTAGGAATCTGCATTTTTAATGAGATCCTGAGAAAGTTCACATGCACATTAGTATCAGAGGCACTGAGATTGAGAAAAGTTGTTTCTAATCTTACCACAGGAGAGATGAACAGAAGGGAGTGACTTCAAAAGGAGATCTCTAAAAGTAGGGGATAAAATGTCAGTGACATGATCCTAAAGTCATGAGACAGTTTCAAAACAGTGGTCAAGTTCACATTTGAGAGGATACCGAATAGCCCATTTCTACTTTACACAATTATCTCCTGATAAAATAGTTCACGTGCCAAGTTTTGCGTTCAGTTGTAGGCTGCTTGTTTTCTTCGAGAGTTGGCACTCCTGCTGTTTTACTGGAGGTTTTCATTATTGTGATTTCATCTTGTAGAGAGTTGTCAGCTACAATAATTGAAGTTGTATTCTTTTCAGAGATTTTAATTGCAGATATTACAAAGAATCCAGCTGTTTTGAAACCAAATCTTTTGGAAGTTGTTTTTTCTTTTCTTTCTTTCTGTGGGCACTTGTACATCCAACGCTACTTTTAAGTCATGGTAACAAAAGGTTTTCAGTTGAAATCATTGCTATTAATTGCCAGTGTCAAGCTTGAGCAGATACTTTCTTGAGTGATAACAGGACAAGAAAAGGTTAGGTGCTTGGTGGAATTCAGAAAGTTAGAGCAACTGGCATTATGTGAACTCCAAAACATTGTGTTCCTTTTCAGTAAATGTAATTTTCTCTGTGTTTCTTATGTTGGAGAGGGAAAAAAGGTATTTAGCTAGCTGCAATGGATAGAACAATGGGATACACAGTACCATGCATTTTTGAAAGAAAGTAATTCTTCCTTTGTTCTTTGTCTCTTCTTCACTAACTGGGTATTTGAGGAAGAAACTTCTCTTGTGTAACTCTCCACGCTATAAAAATGTTCTCAGAATTATATAAGAACCTCTTCCTCCCGTGAAGAGGTATCATACTGCATGATGATCATTGAATTCCTCATGTAATCAACAGAAGGGGAGATATTCATTCAAGGCAGAGTCAGTGTCTTGGACAGAGTAAGGTTGACCTGTGTATAAAGACACATAGATGTGCATTTCTATTTTTTCTGCTTTATTAAAATATCAGTTGGACACAATCTGGAATAAGAGTAGTGGTTATTTTTGTATATTCTAATCAATAAAAATGACCAATAGGGTATGTCTTTTAAAGCTGACCATTGGGAGAACATCAGTTTTACCTTGAATACAGTCACTAGTGTATATCTTGAGTATAGCATGTAGTCAGAGGATGAGAGAAGTTATTAATAAGACAAATAGGCAGGCAGATTTTGGGGCAGGACACCCACCAAAACACCAGCAGGGAAGATTCTAAGCTGAGCTCATCCATTTCAGACATGTCCGCTATCATTTCATTGGCTTATTTTTGAGATTTTTTTGTGTGTAGTATATAACTGGGAGGGGAAGTTTTCACTGACTCTTTTTTCCTTCGGTGATTCCCTGTCCTTCCAATCTAATGATAGTCTTTATTGTTGAGCTCTAGATAAGACTCTAATAACTGATTTATTTGCTTCATAGCTAGGTTCTATTTTTCTGTTTTAACAATATAGCTATTCAAGAACCATACATTTTCAAAAAATGTATTTTAAAATAAGTATGTATTACATGCAGAAGCCTTCTTACTCAGCAAGTTCAACTTGCTTTTCTGAAACATTCTGCAGCAAATCTTGACATTTGCATATTCATATCTTGTGGTGATGATACCAAGCTGATTCTTCCTGAGAAAAAAATATCATCCTTGTTTGTTCTTAAGTTTTTGAAAAGTTAATGCCTTTGCCAACAATTTCCTCTGATTCAAAAGAATATAGGTGTGTAAAATCTAAGTGTAATCACGCAATCAAAAGTTTTCCTTCCTCACTACGCAACCCATTATATAATGCATGCATTCATACATGTTCATATACATGTTTACACACATATTTATAGATACAATTACATATACACATATGCAAATATCATCATTGCTATTTGTGCCCATCTAGTACTCTTGACTGTCTAGATACAGTTACCTTGCTCTTTAAAATTATGTGTATAGTGGAAACTAACCATTTAATAGGAGTCTCTCATTCCCAAATACTTGTGCCTTAAAACAGAATGTTTGTTTCTATAATTTTCTACTCTTTATGACACTTCTGCTGACATTGTGTGCATCAAATATCTTTTTTACACACACAATGTAAAATGAAAAGGTATTCCAAATTTTAAGAAAATTTACAAAAATCATCTGATGGCTGTTTAAAAATATCTGCATCTATTAATCAATGAACTTATATGCATAATCCATGGATACAATGGTATGGTGAATCCCTGGGGTGAGGGATAAGCGCAGGCTAGAAGGGGTCAATGAGTGAAAAAATTGTACATCTGTAATATTTTTAACAATAAAGACTAATTAAAAATAATAAAGTAGCTTTATCTAATCAATGAAGTCCACTCAGCACTCCATAGTTCTGTCAATTAAAACCTCTCATCATTCATGAATATATATATCCATAAGTGTTTTGGAAGGTTGATGTTGACAGGTATTATTTAAAATAAGAAAGATTATAACCTACAGAAGAAACACAATTATAACTCTATTAATCTTAAATCAGACATTTCCTGTGGCAGTTATAGTAATGTCACTTCTCAAATAAGATGTGCAGATCCATGTATGCATACCTGTGGAGAAAGTAATGGTAGGAAACTCCTCTATATCTCTCTGTTTTACTCCTAACAGAATGAGTTGTGAGTTATTCATTAATATTTTGACTACTTGCTATGTATGAACTGATATGCTAACTTCATAAGGAAATACCTGAAAGCTAAGCTGAGCATAATAATGAAATTGTTTCAAGTCAGTATATCAATAGGATGTACACTTATTGGTTACAAAACCATGCACTAGCCCTGAAGCAAGATAGATGGATATACTATATTTGTCAGGGAGATCACAATATCCCCCCACACAAAACCCCCCACACAATTTAAGAATCAAATGACAACAGCCAACTATAATACTCCACTGGTGATAAAAATTAAATGCACACCTTTATAAATGGAGATTAGGTAAGGAACAAAGTAAATAAGATGAAGACAGGTAAGGGATGAAGTGAATAAGGATTTCCTTGAGATGATGAGAATTTAAGTAGAATTTGAAGAAGATAAAAACCCAAGAAAATTTTGAGTACTGGCATCTTCAGATGCGGCAGCTTGTACAAAAACATACAGCTAATAACATGGTCAGATTGTTTCCAATGGTCCAATATGTTTACATAAAATGTTGTGTAACAAGGAAAGAGGTCAGAGGTAAGTTTGAAAAGGGAGATAAGGATGTTAGTGGAAAGTGTCAAACACCTTGCTGAAGAAATGTCCAGGTAGTCTGGAAAGACCAAGGATAATTTCAGATCATGCTGCCTTGTGATCTAACATTAATGTACAGCTTCAAGCCACAGTGAGGAGCTCTGTTTCAATATCTCTAGGAAATTCTTAGAAGAAACCCTAAATGTCTTTAAGTGTAGAAGAGACCAAAGAAAAGTTTTTGGCACTTATAGTAATGTGGGTACAAATGAGTATTGGCATCATTAACTTTACAATCAGATCTGTCATCAAATCTATAATCACATCACTAGTATGATGTACAATTGAAAATTTAAGATTGCCTTGAAAATCATGAATTTTCTATTAAAGGACAAAACAGAATGCTAGATCAACTCTAGACATGTCTATTAGTTCCCTAAGATTCAAGGTGTGAAGATGACTAACAATTATTTACTTTTCCTAATATTTAAAAATATATTTATTAGAGTAAGCAAATAAGGCCAGAATGATACCTTTTTTGATAAGTAATAAATCGCAGAAACATCTTTGCTATACAAATGTATAGCTTATATTTCACAGAGGGCTTTCCAAAAATTTTTATCCTATTATTCACGAGTAACAATCCATGGTAATCCCTCAACATGCTAGTATAATTCTTATTTATATTTACACTAGAAACCTATTGCAGGAAGATTCCTGCAAGAATAGGGCTTCCTCAGCCTATTCCTGCAAGAATAGGGCTTCCTGAGCCAGAACGAAGCAGAGAAGGGAGCGAAGCTGCCGAGGCAGGCTTCGCTCCCTTCTCTGCTGCCTCGCTTCCTCCCATCTCCTCTGCCTTGCTCCCTCCCTTCTCTGCCATTTGGCTCCCATCTGCAGCACTTGGCTTCCTTCTAGGCTGTCTTCAGTCTTCGCTCCACACTTTTGTATACATATTAACCACTATCTTGGCTGGGTTAATTTGCATGTAGTGGCTTGGCTGGTGGGCGTGGCTTAGGTGTCTCAGAGTGATGGTTAATTTGCATATTACTCTTTTATTCGATTATATTGGGATAGATATGATACAAGCAGATTTCCTTTTCCACATTTTGGACATGGTAATAGCTAATAATAACAATAAGATGAGAATACCTATTTATAGCTCATTCTACAGCTGAAATTCTTGAGCCTTAATTTTGTGATGGGCTCTTTTCTAAGGGCTGACCTTAATATAGAGAAACTCATTGAACATCACATCAACCAGAGGTAGGTTCTGTTATTTCATTCATTTCAGAGATAGTGGCTTAGAGATGTTCAGTAAGTCGCTGAAATCATACAGTGCGTAAGTGGTAGAGAAAGAATAAAATCCCCATTCTGTCTATTTGACTCCACCATGGATTTATTTACATCATTCTTCACCTCAGATGAAATACATCTAAGAAGAACAGATGACTTCAGCACTGCTGGTGTATTATTCAAAAGGATCTCCTCCTTGTCCTACATGGTATGTTTTTACCATCTGAGCCTTTCTTTAACTCAATTTAAATAAGTTATAAAAAGAATAGGTTATTTTTTCATTAGCTGAAGCTATTGTTATCAATAGAATAAGAATATCTCTTTATAATCCTAAATTTTAAAAATGCTGAGATTAAGTCTTTCATCATAACACCACTGCTTAATTCTTAGATTAACAAACCTGTAACTCTAACTCATTTAAAATTTGCTGATGTTTCTTTACATATTAAAATTTAACATTTGGTGACATTGACAAACCCTGAAGCTTTGTAAACAGTAATAGGAAATTGGTATGGCTATCTGCGTCTCATATTCTAATCACTGATACTATTCTGTGAGAAACCTAGTATTAGAGAGGACATTAGATATTTTGGAAACACTGCAACAGCTTATTCTCTCTTTTGTCTATCTCTTGAATATGCCTAAGATTACTCTGCTATCTCTTAGATAAAAAAAAATTATTTAAGGACAGATTTAAAATATATGTTTGAGTGAAGTTCATTATATATTTATGATCTATCTGTTATAGTCTGTTTATTCATAGTCATTTTAATAATCCAAAATACTACTAGTAATAAAAATAAAAAAGACTTATTTAAACAAAAAATGAACTCTTGCCCTGGCCAGGTGGCTGGGTTGGTTGAGGGTCATCCCATACACAATGAATTTGCCAGTTTGATGCCCAGTCAGGGTACATAATTAGGTTACAGGTTCAATCCTCAGTGACGGATGTGTGTGGGAGGCAACCGATTCTCTAAAAATCAATGAAAAACATATCCTTGGGGGAGAAACAAGATGGCGGCATAGGGTAGACACCGTATACGCAGCTGTGAACAACTATTTCAGAAAAACCACGAAAAGAACACACGGACACCAATCGCACCCACAGGACGGCTGGCTGAGTGAAAATCCTACAACCAGAGAAGAGTCTGAGACTCAGAGCAGCAGCGGAAGCAAAGTACAGAGGTACGGAGGCGCGCGCACGGGCTCGGGGAAGGGCTGGTACCGGAAGTCGTGGTCCTTTTCCAAAACGGAGAGAGCCACAAGTCCCCAGCGGCTCTGAACTCCAGCTCCAGACGAGTTTTGGAGGTCCCACAGACACCCAGAGACTAGCATCAGAAGGAAATCC
>PVJC01011167.1:0-42131 GCA_004026665.1 Murina feae
TATCTATCTATCTATCTATCTATCCATCATCTATCTATCTACCTATTGATCCATGTGTGTGTGTGTACACATGCACACACACACACCTGTTTCTGTTTCTTGGGGAGACCCTCATACCTGTTTACTTTGCTTTAGCCACACCAGGCTCCTAACTGTTCCCCAGATATTACAGGCATGGTGCTACCCAGGGCCTTTACATCAGCCTTCTGTCTGGAAGTCTCACTTCCTTGATGAGGCCGCTCCGATCCCTTAACATTGTCCCACACCCCCCTATCCACGTCTTTGTAGCCCTGAATGCCCTATGGCACGATCACATGCTAACACATTCTGACAACAGTGTGCGCTGAACTCCACCTCCTCCAGGTCAGCCAACGGCAATGAGAGGCCAGTCAGTGTACATGACGCTGGGATGCGTGTTTCCATGACACAAAGGGAATCACTAAAACAGGAAGCTGACAATCAAAACACAACCCTCCTACAAAAAGCATGTGCTGCAAATGTGACTAACGTGTCACCCCTGCTGGGCTTGTTAGTCACCGAAGATCATGGAACATCACCCTCATTCACAGGCTGCTCATTAGCAGTACTTCCCCACACCCTGAGGGAGCACAGGGGTCACCGCATGGAAAGCCAGGGGCACCAATTCTGGGAATCCCCTGGAGTAGACTCCAGGAGGGCTTCTTTGAGGCTGGCTCGTGGGCAGTGGGGGCATGGCGCAGGTGACGTGACCTCTATCCTGTTCTGGAGGTTGGGTGTCTTTCTATGGTGTTGACCTTGTTGCAGGGTCACTGCCGGGGTTGGCCAGTCACTCAACCAAAGCGATGGGAGCTCCTGCTCTAAAGGGACCCTGAGGTGAGAACACGGGGTGGCAAAGCTCCCGCTCACACAGACTTTGCCAGCAGAGAGGGTGCTGGCCTTTCATTAGTGTCCTGCTCATGGCACTGACCTGTGTGCTATGAGGGGCAGACTGGCTGCTCACACATGAGTACAGCGCTGCCAGGGTCCATGTGTGAATGTGCAGGTCCCACTGCCTGGTTCTGGGGCCACCATGTCTTGATTTGGACTTGAATATGTATTATGGCAACATATGACAGGCAGCTGGCAACAAGGGCCCTGTGCTAACAAGCCAGTGCATCTAATGACTTTCTAGCTGATGAAAATAAAATTAGGAGAGGAAGCCTTTTGTGATTCACTCCCAGGCCACAGGTGGCTGGAGCAAAGCGAACAAGAAAAGGGAGTGAGGAAGATACATGGCTCCGAGGAAGACTCGGGCATGATAGTGGCCTGGACCTTAGTAGGAGGGCAACGTGGGGACCCTGGGTGATTTCAAGCAGGGCAGTGACAGGTCCATAAGCCTCCTACCAGTGGCATCAGCTGCTGCCTGGAGAAGGCGTGTCAGCACGGCCTCTGGTGGCTCCCTGCTCCCGGTCTGCTCAACTCCAGCGCAGATGAGAACCGAGTGTCTAGTGGCCGCTGAAGGGGAGCTGGGAGAGGCGAGTGGACACGAGGCACAGGACGAAGATAGAGTTAGCAGATTTGGGTGATTATATGCAGAATGGGATTGACGACCAGTGTTGGAGTTTTCAGCATTGAGCTTGTGGGATGGATGGAATGGGGAGACTGAGTTGTTTGAAAGAGCAGATGGCCCAGGATGGAGAGGTATTTGAGAGTTGGACAGAGGATGCTGGGCCTTCAGTGGAGGCTTAAAGGCAGGGCAGTAGAAGGACGACCAGCAGACGTGGAGTGTGGATGTCTAGGGAGGCAAGGGCTTCAAAGTGAGTCAGTGTGTGGATACAGCCGTGCCAGTCCAGCCAAGTTTAGAGTGTCTGTGGGGTCCAGGAGCTGAGAGGCCCTAGAGCACTTTCAGGAGAGCGGCTGGGCCAGATGAAGGGTTCAGGAGTGACGGAAGGTAAGGACATGTAACACTGAGTGCAGATCATTTTCCAATAAATTTGGTTGTAAGGTTGGGGGAGACACATGGGTGTAGCTAGAGGGAGACACAAGTCTAGGGAAGAAGTTTTCAACATGTGACAGGTTTAAATATGTGTAAAGTTGGTGAGAAGGAGGCAGCGGAGGCCAGGTTGGGATAAAGAGGGATGCACTAGGGGTCCAAGGTTAAGTGCATGGGCTGTGGAGAAAAGTTATCTGAGCTTAAATTTCCACTCTGCCATTTCTTATCTGAGTAAATAGAATGAAATAGACACACTCTAGTTACCTTTAGAACTCTAGCTGGTTGGGCCCAGTTGATAGAGTGTCTGCCCACAGATTGAAGGGTCCTGGGTTTGATTCTGGTCGAGAACTCATGCCTGGGTTGTGGGCTTGATACCCAGTGCAGGGAGTGTAGGAGGCAACCAATCAATGATTCTCTCTCTTCACTGATGTCAATCTCTCTCTCTCTCCCTCTTCCTCTCTGAAATCAATTAATACTAATATATATATTTAAAAATTAGCCCAGCCAGTGTGGCTCAGTGGCTGAGCGTAACTGACCTATGAATCAAGAAGTCACGGTTCCATCACTGATGTTTCTATCTCTTTCTCCCTCTCCCTTCATCTTTGAAATCAATAATAATTAATAATAATAATACTAAAGAATTCTAGGTGGAGCAGAGTCTTATCTTTTATCTTTCCATGATGCACCTGGGAAAAAAGAGCCAATGACCTTTTTTAGACTTAGTGCCAGTACCATGTAAGGATATGAAAATGCTGTCTTAGCATTATTTCCAAGGAAATGGTTTCATTCATCCATTATTGTGAAATAAACCATCCTGAAACCTCTTGACTTTAAAAAGAAGACTATATTCTGTTTGTGAGTCTGCAGTTGACCGGTGCTCGGTGGGGTCACCTTGTTTCTTAGTCACCTGTGTCTCACAGGCCTGCAGGTGACACTGACTCTGCACTGGGACCTCAGGTGGACTGTGGGTCCCAACACCGTTGCACGTCCTCTCCAG
The DNA here is from genome assembly GCA_004026665.1 of Murina feae. NCBI lineage: Eukaryota > Metazoa > Chordata > Mammalia > Chiroptera > Vespertilionidae > Murina > Murina feae. Next base: position 2,949 of record PVJC01011167.1, read on the forward strand.
GAAGCTGGGCTTCCCCGCAGCGCAAGGGCTGGCTTCCCAGAGTGCATGTCTGCAGGGAGAGAGTCAGTGGGATTTTGATGACCTGACTTGTGAAGTGATTCAGCATTGCCTTCTCCTCACTCCATTCACTAGAAGCACGTCACTAATTGAGTCACCTTCAAAAGGGGCGAAATCAGATTCCACCTCTTAGTGAGAAAGCCTCAAAGAATATGTGGGCTTGTTTTAAAACCACAATAGCAATATATTGCCAATGTAGACAAAAAAATCACAATGACAGGTTTTCCCAGGGCGTTCTCCCAAAGCCGTCAGTGTTCTTTGACTTTCTTGTTTAAACAATACTTTCAAGGGCATATTTATTTTATCTAAGAGTAGAAAAGCTGGTGATAGAAATGAATATCCATACAGGTTTTCATAAGACACAGTGGGAAAAAAGCAATAGTCTTGTGGTCATTCTCAATTTATTGCTTCTCAAAACGATTGTGTGAACTAGTGTCTGATCCAGTTTGTGAGGCAGGCCCATATCTCTCCCCTTAGAGCAGAGAGGGGAGGGAACGGCTCCTGCATCGCCAAGATGGTCTGTCTGTCATTATGAAGACTTGAACCACAGGCAATGGCATTCCTACTATGAGCAAATGGCTGGCCTTTACACGTCATGGTGCCCACAGAAATGGGAAGAGGACGAAGTCACATTTTATCTCATGGGAATGGGTAAGGCACATAGAGTGTGTTTCTTCCGCCAGGTGTAAACTTGGGCCAGTGGAGGGGGTGTGCTGATAGCTATCATCACATCACAGCTTTATGGGGAGGACAGAGAAAGCTGAAGCTGGTAGAGCCCTGAGTGGGGTCCAGGCACAAAGGATGTTCACTAAGAACTGAGAATGCGAACCTCGAAGAGGCTGAACAAGATGGCACCTTGGGTAAGAGTGTGCTACTGCTTCTGTTGGGTGAGAGGGAAGAAGAAAAAGGCTTAGGAGGTTTCAGTGTGGGTTGATGGGAACTTGAGGATGTCTCCTTCTACTAGTTACATTATTTTTCTGTAAGTGAGGGGAGAAGAGAGGGGACAGGAGACTGAACAAAGTTGGGAACATTTGAAATATTTTCTATGAAGATGGGACAGCCAGCAAATCAAAGATACATGGAAGGGCCCAGCCAGTGTGGCTCAGTGGTTGAGCATCAACCTATGAACCAAAGGGTCATGATTGAATTCCTGGTCAGGGCACATGCCTTGGTTTCAGACTCCATACCCAGTGTGGGGTGTGCAGGAGGCATTAATGTTGCTATCTCTCTCTCCTCTCCCTTCCTCTCTGAAACCAATAAAAATATATTTTTTTAAAAAGATACATGAAAGGGTTGCTAAGCAATATCAAGGCCAGGTAGGACACTGGGAGAGCGGAGGGACCAGGCAGTGGAATACTGACAAAAGGATGGCCCGAGTGAGGGGATGGAATGAAGTGAGACAGCGGGAGGTGGTAGAGCAAAGTTGACTAAGTCAAAGGACTGGGTCCCTGGTGGTGCAGGACACAGCCACAATGGGGAAATGCAGGAAGATGAGGAACTGAGGGAGGGAGGAGGGAGGGGGTCCAGGCCATAAAGATGGGCTGATATGATCAGAGGGTAAGATTTTGAACTTTTAGAAAATGTTTCTTTTGATTCTTACCCAAGGACATGGATCATTTGCCTTCAACACGTGCCCCAACCTCCTGACTGGGGATGGAACCCTCAACCTGGGTGTGTGCCCCTACCTGGAATCAAACCCACCACCTTTTGGTGTATGGGGTACTCCAACTGACTCAGCCACATGGGCCAGGCTAGGATTTTGAACTTTTTAGAGCAAAAAACGTTCTGAGTGATGACAAAATGCAGGATGTGGCTTGGGAGTGGATAGAAAAAAGAGGGTAGGAGTGGAAGTCTCTGGAGGTGAGAGGAACAAGCGACTGAGTGGTCCTTTGGGGTTTAGGACAAAAAGGAAGTCACATGTTATTTGAGGTGTGGATGGGACACCAAGTCCAGGTGGCACCAAATATTAATTCATGGAGGGGCGACAGGAGGCCGGGAGGTGAAAGCTTCAAAGAGAGGTGTAAACGTCAAAGGGCTGGGCCTCTGTTTGTTTGTTTTAATGGGCTGTTCATTTAATGGGGGTTACAGTCTGATGCCAGGTGACTCAGTGTTGGTCCCAGCTTCCTGTCCTGAAACGTCTGGGTGGGAGGTCTTTCTCCTGAGGAAACTGCAGGAAAAGCATGTCCCCAGAGAAGAGCCCGGAGTCAGCCAGGCAAGAACCCAAGAATCAGGGGTGGCGGGGAGGAGTGGGGATATTTGGGAAAGGAAATGGAAAGATGGATTCATTCATTTATGAAATAACCATTGTGTACTGCTGTGTGTATGATGTTGTTTTGGGCTTTAGGTATATTTGTAAATAAGAGTAAAGGAATTGATATTCTGAGATAGAGCATAAACACCCAGGTAAATACACACACAACATAATTTCAGATAGTGATACAGACTGGGAAGGAAAAGAAATGGGGCTCTCAGATGGAGAGAGAAGGGTATGAGGAGGAAGTAAGGATTCGTTTGTCACAAAGGGTGTCCACACAAGAGTGGGGGAGCAATGGCACTTGTGTCCATGGTAAGCCTAGATCGACTCTGTCGGATGTACCTTTGCTGGAACAGACAGTTCTGCTTAAAGCATATGGAGGGAAGCACGTTGGGGGTTGCGAACCAACGCTGTGGGACAGGTGATTTTGCAAAGTAATGGCCAGGATTTTTACAGTAGTTCTTGCCCAGCGGCCCCCAGGGAAGCTGCCTGTACATGACCCTGCTTGACCTCAAGGGCAGTGACAGATGTTTGCTACCCTGGCCACTACCGTCCCACACTGGAAAGCAGAGGAGATACTGCTGCCTCGAGTGGGCAGCTTGCATTCAGTGCAGGAAGCAGTGGTTTTCGAAGTTGAGCAAAGGGAAGTGGCTAGCACTTCAGACATGACACTCCTTGAGGCTTAGAGGAGACCTTTTTAGGGCAAAGAAAAGGAAGTTTTACTTTACCATAGGAAATTTACTTTCTTAGTAGAACTCAAGCTAAGGTTAGTGAGAGACCAGTAATAATACTGGGATAGAGCTGTAACTGTTTGATAATGAGAACTGGGGACTTTGGAGGGGTCCTCACCTTGGGTGACCCTGAGAGCAGCAGCTTGGGGTCTTGTGATGCTGCCTGGTGCCATGATGGCCAGGGCATCAGAGATGCCATTAGGGCAGGACTCAGGACCCTAGCACAATCCTCCTGCACCTTCCATCCTGCAGTCCTATTCCCTCATTCTCTCCTCATCTGGGCTACTCCCAGAGATCATGAGGAAGATACAGTTTTTTGGTTGCAGTGAAAGCCATTTCCTTTAAAAATGACTAAACTAATTCATTATTGATTGATTTACTCCAACTTTCTGAGCTCTTACCTTTATTCATGATACTGTTGTAGAAAATAAACTCAAAGATTAAAATGTGATAGTTCATAGTCCAGCGGGGAGAACTGATGGTTTTTATAAATGACACTAGAGGCCCGGTGCACAAAATTTGTGCACTTGTGGGGGAGGTCTCTCAGCCCAGCCTGTTCCCTCTCACAGTATGGAAGCCCTTGGGAGGTGTCCGACTGATGGCTTATACCGGTTTTGCCACCACCGCTGCACTCACCAGCCGTCAGCCTGGCTCAGGGCTTCTGGCTGAGTGGCGCTCCCCCTGTGGGAATGCACTAATCACCCTGGGCCAGCTCCTGCGTTGAGCATCTGCCTTGGTGGTCATTGCTTGTCATAGCTACTGGTCGTACTGCTATTTGGTCAATTCACATATTAGCCTTTTATTATATAGGATTACAAAACAGCACAAACTAAAATGTCATCCATGCCCTCTCTCCTTCAGGCCTCACCCATCACATACAGAGCTTTCATCTTCTGCATCTGGGTGTGTAGGTTCAGCAGCCACCTGGACTTGGTGTCCCATCCACACCTCAAATAACATGTGACTTGAATTGAATGAACTGTTTTCCTCCACTGCCCTCAGAACAATCTCGTCCTTCTCCTGTGTCTTCTTTCTCAATAAATGCTGCCGTCCCTCATTTAGCTAAGCCATAAACAAGAATACCCTTGATCTCCACCTTCAGTCCTCACTAAGTCCTGTTGAATTTATTTCCTAAATACTTCTAGGGCATTCTGTCCATCCTGATGGTCATCTTCATAGTTTAGACATTTTCTTTTCATCTGTGGGTTACCTGGTAACTTCCAACTAGCCTCCTTACCACATTTGCCTTGTTCAAAACCTTGGTCCACTGCTATCAGGGCTGTCCTCTGCCTTTTCTTTTTCCATGGTTCCCATGTGCTTTTGGCAGACAAGATCTCTCATATTCTGGACCCCATGGCTCCTTATACCCACAACATGCCACAGTCACTTCCAGTCTCCTGAGAGTGCTCCAGGACACTGTGCTCTCACCCAAGCTCAGCGATGGCACATGCTGCTTCTGGTGAGAAATCATTCTTTGGGGATCAGCTCAAGGACTCAGCCCCTCAGGGACACAACATGTGTCTGATTTTCACAGGAAAGTTACCCTGGTAAATAGCCAGGGGTTAGGAGATGTGCTCAAGCTTACTCAGCTAGCAACAGACAGAAGCAAGGTTCACATCTCGTCCAATCTGATTTTGGACTGTGATTTTTTATCATTTCATGATGTTATTGTTCCACTGTAGTTCTGAGGAAGGAAGTCAAGACAGTTCTTGACAGATGTCCTGATTCTTTTCAGTAACACAGATGAGGTCCCCCCTGACACAGTTAATGTCCGGGTTAAAGGGTCACTTCAAGAAATTAGAGGTGAGTAAAGCTCAGAGCAACGGCCATAGGAAAGGAGACTAATCTTTGGTAATCTGGAGGAGATGCTTCTCAGAAGGAAAGTTTCTTCATGTTATGAGGTCACAGGCTCCCAGACCAGTGGGTGTCACAGTGATGATAGCAGTGACTCACCCACTGTCTGCTGTTCCAGAAGAGGGAGGGAGTAGGAGGCTGGTCAGTGCTTAGGGGACCTGACTCCTGCCCCTGCAGTGATCTATTCCTGTGTCTCCTCAAAGTGGGCACAGGAGGAAGTTTGTGAAGGGATTTCCCCAACATCTGAGGGCTCCAAGGGGGCAGGAGAAACAACTTCTAATTTCCAGACTCAGAGTTGGACACTTGTTGTCAGGGAGCTGGGGTGTCTGTGCTTCATACACCTCCCCTGACACACTTGGTATGGCACTGAACTGGGAGCAAAGGACCTGGTTTCGGTCCACTCTCCTGGCCCATAGCCTGCATGCATAGCTAACATTTATCGGGCACTTAGCATATGCTAATAGCTTTACGAAACAGGTTTTCTTTGACCCTTTTGAACTAATGAAGAAACAGAAGTTCAAGGAAGCTCAATAACTTGTCCAACGTCACAAAGAGAGTCAATGGTGTGGCTCACATTTTAAAACAACAACAACAAAAAAACAGGTTTATCCAACTTGAGATCTCATATTTGATCAATTTTTCTGTGGATTAAACAAGGTTCTGATTTCAAGAAACTTGAAGTAGCAGTGAGGGAACAGATGAAGCTCAAATGTATCCTAGCACATTCAGCCACGTGGAAAGGAGGGGAAGAGCACGGAAGCTCTGGGGAAGCTCTAACACTGATGGGGAATGTGTGGGCATAACTCTCAGAGGAGTGGCCTTAGAGTTCAGGGTGAATGAGTTTCTGGCCGGAAGTAAGACCTTCTGAGTAAGGAGAAATGTGCAAAGGCATGAAGATAGCGGATGTCTTTGGGAAGAGTGAGTAGATTAGTGACCATCGGGATGAGTCAAGAACTTGTGACATCAGGAGACACTATTGGCATGATGATGACTGAAGATCCTGTGAAAAGAAAACCCTTAACTCTTCCAGATGAGCCCTCCTCAGAACCAAGAAGGTGAACATTTGGGCTGTGATCAATATGTTGTAGCATTTTTTGCTGGGATTTGTTTGCCCAGAACTATAAAGTCTATGTGTGTAGCCACAAGCTTCTTGGTTTGTTACTCATACAATGTGGTCGTCAGTGATGAGGCACAGCTGCCTGCTCAAAGTTTTTTAAGTGGAGGAAAGTTTGCATCCTCATTCCATCTTCTCTGAGAACTGTGCACCTCAGCGACCTCCCTCTCCTTCTGAGCCCCAGAGGATGACATGGCACAGTGCATAATAAGCACTTCTCAAGTTGGCTACCCAGTCTTCACAATTAAACATTTCAAATACCTACCTAGCTTTCTAACACAACATTATTAATTAATATTCCTTTTCTTGAATGCTGAGGTTTCTCTTGGTATTTTGTTGTTTTCATCTTTGCTGAAATAATGGTGTGGCTTTTATATTTTGTGTTATCTTCTGTTAAAGGTTCCCTGAAGTAGGGTGAATGGCTCAAAGATTCATCATGTGTTTATGGTTTTGGATACATGTCACACAATCACCTTCTGAAAAGCTGGAACTGTAGCTTGTCGCTGGTGTCAACTTTCACTGCAGCCTCACCAATGTTGGGAAATGTGCCTTTCCTCATGTTCGCTAATTTATTAGGCGTAAATGCCTATTCTAATTGTGATTTCCTGTTAATTACAGAAGTTAAGCATTTTCTATATTTTTTTTACATCTGATTTCGACTTTTGGCAAATTTCCCTTTGCTCACTTATCTAACAGAATTTTAATATTTTTCTTTTCAAATTGTATGAGTTCAAAATCCCATGTGGGAAAATAGGCAAAAGGCTCTCATAGAAGCTACATAAAGATGGACCAGGAGCCAGAATAGTAAAGGGTAGTGAGGAAACATACAAAGTAAGAGCTTAGAGTTTGTCTTTATTTTTGAAGTAGCTCCACAGTAATGATTCTTAAACTTTTATGAGTCTACACATCCTTTTGAGATATGGCTCCTTATCCCCAAACTGAACCTAACCTAGTGCATAGAATTTAAGTGAGTTCATGAACCCCCCTTTCCCTCCCCCACTCCTGAGGCCTGTCCACAGATCCTTTTCAGTCAAGGTTCTTTGTTCTATAATAACTACTTTAACTAAAATGTTCATCTATTTATGCTTATTTAAAAAAATATTTTTATTGATTTCAGAGAGGAAGGGAGAGGGAGAGAGAGATAGAAACATCAATATGAGAGAGAATCGTTGATCAGCTGCCTCCTGCAAGCCGCCGACTGGGGATCGAACCCACAACCCAGGCATGTGCCCTGACCAGGAATGGAACTGTGACCTCCTGGTTCATGAATTGATGCTCAACCATTGAGCCACACTGGCCAAGCTAATTATGCTTATTTTTATTACCAGTCTGAGCAAAGATCTAAGTTGTTATGTTTTGTTAGAAGGTTAATGTTATAAATAATTCAGTGTAGTCTTTATTTCTTTATATGTTCTCTCTCTCTCTCTCTCACACACACACACACACATGTTTGTGTGTGTGTGTGTGTGTGTGTGTTTTAAATTTCGGAGAGGGAGAGGAAGAGAGAAATAGAAACATCAATGATATGAGAGAATCATTGATTGGCTGCCTTCTGCAGGCCCCACACTGGGGGTTGAACCCAAAAGTCAGGCATGTACCCTTGACCAGAATCAAACCCAGAACCCTTTAGTCTACAGACCAACACTCTATCCACTACACAAAACCAGCTAGGGTTAGTCTTTATTTATTTTTCCTTTTTCTTTCTTTATTATTTTTTTCTGACTTTTAAGGTTATTGCTGGATGGACTTCAATGTCTCAGATGGGAACTTGGCCTCACCATTCAGACCCCAACTCCAGGTGTGACAAAGTCTCAATGATGTGGAATCCAAGTCCCTCCAACTCCTGTTGTGACAAGGCCTCAGTGATATGGGAACCTCTGAGTCTGAAACAAAAATAACAGATTGAGGCCCCAAAGACCTAAGATTAACCAGATTCAAAATTTTAAATTATTGTGTTTGAAAAACTTAAAGTGAAAAAAAAAAAAAAAGAATCAAAAAGCAAGAGAAAAGTATAACAAATGATTGGGCAGTTTTGAGGAAGAATTAAATGGAGCTTTTAGAAATAATACATACAGCTTTTGAAATAAAAAGCTCAGTGGATGGGTTTCAACAGCAGAAGGAAAGCATTGCTACAAAAGGAATTATTGCCCTGGGAAAGCCCAAAAACATTACTCAGCATGCAGGACAAAGGAACAGGGCAAGTCAGAGTGGCGCAGACGTGTTAAGACACTGTGAGGACAGAGTGAGAAGGTCTAGCATAATCTAGACACAGCCTCCTAAGGTGGAAGCAGAGAGTAGAGAGAAAACAATGTTCAAAGAGTTAGCATCTTAGAATATTCCAGAACTGGTAAGTAAATGAATCCACTGATCCAGGAAACGTAGTTCATCCAGAAAGATAAAGAGAAATCTGTGCACAGATGGACTGCAATGAATCTGTAAATGAAGTTGAAGAGATTATCTTAGAAGTGACTGATGGCTGACATCATGATAGAAATGGAAGCCACCTCCAAAGTGCTGAGAAAATTAACTGTTGATTCAAAATTGTATATCTACCAAAAGTATCTGTAAAGAGAAGGGACATAATAAAGATGTTTCCAGATAAATAATAAATGACTTCACTATCAACAAGCCCATCTTAAAGAATGTCTAGAGAAGAAAATTATCCTAGAATGAAAGTATATTTCTTTTTTATTAGCTGCTATAACATATTGTCACAAACTTAGTGGCTCAGAACAAGACAAAATTATCATCTTCCCTTTCTGCAGGTCAGACTCTGACACAAGGCTCACAGGCTGGAATGGGGTGTCAACAGGGCTGCCAGGGGCCCTGGGGAGAAGCGCTTCCTGGCTTTTTCTACCATCTGGTGGCTTTCTCCATCATCACTGGGCCTTCTTCCTTCTTCAGAGTCAGCAGCTGGGGTAGGTCTTCCTCCCCGTACATCACTCTGACTCTTCTCCTGTCCTCCTCCACTTTGAAGGATCCTGTAATTCCACTGGGCTCATCTGGATGACACAGAACAACACCCCTGTTTTAAGTCATCTGATTAGCAAAGTCATTCCGTCTGTAACTTTAATTCCCCTTTTCCATGTAACCTGGCACATTCACAGGTCCGGGGATTAGGATGTAAATGGCTTTGGGGGCCATTCTTTGGCCTATCACACGAGATCTGGGATGAAAGCAAGAATGGTGTGCCAAGAAATCAATAAACATGTAGGAAAATCTAAACAAACCTCATAAAAAAAATCCATATGTGGAATTAGAAAAAAGACAGATCTAAAATGCCATCAACAATGCATTACAGGTGGAGCGGGAGATGACTGCAGTTAAAAAGGCAAATAGATCCATGAATTTTTGGGGAAAGAAGGTTAAATATTTATTACTTTTAGTAATATGAAAAATAACATATTCCTGGTAAAATTTCAATAGTAGCCACTAAAAAAGCAGAAACAGATCATGCTAAACCAGTAGGGGAAATAAAAAGACAATAACACCTACCCCTTTTCCTCCAAATAAGGCAAGAAAGGAGAAATAGAAACATTGAAAAAGGTTAAAAAAAATGTAAGTAGTAAAGCAAGTCCAAATACAGTAAAGATTATAACAGGTGGACATGAACTAAGCTTCCTAGTTGGGGGTCAGAGTATCAGGTTGGATTTTAAAATCCGGCTCAATGCTGTTTATGAGAGATATGCCCAAAATACTAAACAGGAAAGTTGAAAGTGTAAGGATGAAACAACACAGTCAGGCACTAGCTAGCAGGGAGCGGGACCAGTCCATTCATTCAGAGCAGAATTTCTTTGAGAACAGGAAGGAGATGGCTACCTCTTAGTGACCAAGTATTTAACTCACCACGAGTAGATGACCCTGAACTTGTAGGACTGTGAACAAAACAAACATCTAAAACTTCAACATATATAGACTGTGGAAGAGCCATAGCCACCAGAGGACACGCGCTTACTATGTTCACGTGACTCTACTAAGAGCTTTGCAGGTTCATCAAAGTTCATCATCATTTCCACTTTACAGGTGGGAAGCCTTCCCCACAGAGGACGGGGTTAGACCTGGGCCATGGCTTCTTCTGGGCTCTGCTCCCTCTTCACTGAGCCCACACCTCCTTTGAAGAACATGGCACCGTCCATAGGGCTGCAGTCACCATGGAACAGGTTTAGATAGATCTGGGTGGAACCTTCCCTGGTTGCAAATGAATAAAGAGGTTGCGGAGTACATCTACCCCAGTCAGTCCTGAAATGCACACGGTACACGCACACGGGCACACACAGCCCTCTCCAGGCCTGACGGTGGTCCTCCTCGAAATCTCTTTGAGGAACCACTGCTGGGGCCGTAGGAAAGCCTCTTCTCTGTGCCCTCGGCACCACGCTGGGACCTCGCCCAGAGCTTTCTTCCTGAGTGGGGGTCTCCAGTCCTGACCTCAGCAGCCTGCTACTTGCTCTGATCACCCACATATTAACCCCAGAACGGGCCTCAGACCAATCCCCAAGTTAAAGAACAGGTCTTCCTGTAAGAGCTGGAGCCTCTTCCTCTCTCCCACAGCTTGAACTTCTATAGAAATAGTTCATATGCTGGCCAGCTCACAAAGCTCCCAACATCCCCTCAACTGCAGCACTGAAGTTGGCAACCTGGCAGGTGCCAGCCAGAGGTGCTACAGAAGGCCAAGCCCTGCCCCTTCCCGGCTCTGCGCTCTTAGTAAGTCACCTCCCACTGTCGACTGATTTGCTGGTCGACAAGTGCCTTTGGCTGTTGAAGAGAGACAAACATCACACACATAAAGCACCTGGCACGGTGCCGAGCACAGGTAGGCATCAACAAAGGCTCCTCCTTCCCACCTTGCTCAGGAGTCGCGTGCTCTGGGATAGGCTAGCCCTTATTTCCGTAGTGGCTTCAGAGCCACCCCAAGGCCATGTTGGACATGGAATCTGGAAACTGATTCTTAGTCTAAGTTCTGTCCACAGACTTCCCTGTCACTTGCCTCCATGTCTCCATTTGCCAAATGGAAGCTTTGCCACTTGGTGTTTCCAAAAGGTCTAGGCCCAGGGCCATCCTCAGAGGTCTGGGATGGGCTTATGCTGCCACCTCTTAGGTCACATGTTGCTTTCTTGTGGAATAAGAATTCCATCTTGTACGTGTATAGGGTTAGCAATTCACCAAGCACTCCTACCTCATGGCCTTGTTTTAATTGGTCCTGGCATTGATGCTGCAAGGGAGATAAAAGGCAGGTGAGGTGTTCTGTTGCCCATTTCATAAAGGGGGGTTGGATGCCAGAGAGGAATAGGGCTTGTCTGGGACACTGTCAGTGGATAACTGGAAAAGCTAGCTGTCCTGACTGCTAGTGCCTCATTCTGAAGGAGGTGTCATGGTGGTGACAAGGGCTCTGAGTCAAACAGCCCCATGCCTCAGTTTCCTCAACTGTAAATAGAAGATAATAAAAATATATCTGAAGATTGTTGTGAGATTCAGTGAGTGTGTGTGTGTGACAGCATGACGTCTGCCGTGGTCGTTGTTACTGTGGATGCCGAGCGTGCTGCCCGGACCTTCTCCCTGCCCATGGGAACCGGCCACTGCTGAGAGGTCACAGCGCACCTCCAAGGGAAGCCTGCATCCAATGACCAGTCAGTGTGGGGATGGAAAGGCCTGACTTCCTCACCAGGGCCACCCTCTGGGTGGAAGCCTATGTCTGGGCTGCATCACAGCTCAGGCTCACTTTCTGCTCTGTCGTTCCTTCTTCACATCCCAAAATAGCTCCCAAGTAAGTGTGCCCTACATGCTAATCTCCACGGCATGGTAGGCTTGTGCGCGTGTTGAAAGCATCCTCTGCCAGTCAGGCGTGAACCACAAAGCGGGGGAGTTTGCATGGAACCATCACACAGAGTCCCGTCTGTGGAAGGCATCTATGTTCTTGCAACAGACCAAGATGGGAAGGCCCTCCCCCATCTAAGTCCATGACTCGGCACCACGCTGGGACCCAGCCGCTGGGGCAGCCTTCTGGCCTGGGCAAACCCGACCCCTGGGCTGTCCTGTTCCGGTCACAGCCTTCTATCCCCAGTGATGCAACCCAGCCACCCAGCACAGAGTGTTCCTGTCACCCAGCATGGACAGGCTTGTAGCTAGCCGTCTGTCCAGGAATCTGAAGCCCTGCAAGCGTTCCAGCTTTCCCCTTGAAAGCCCCTGGCCTCAGAAAAGCAAGCATTCCCAGGCGACCAGCATTTGGGGCCAGGCTTCCCATGCACATCTCCCTGTGACACGAAACAACCAACAGAGACACCTGATGGCTCCAGTTGCTCTTTGGGGGATACTACTCCATAATCATGATCAGCTCCCCAGAGAAGCGTACAATGGAAGCAGGAAAACAAACTGAAGAGTTGCTAAACTTGTTCCCACGCCTTCCCTGTGGAAGTCCTGGCATCCCTATTTCTGCCCCAAGTCCAGGGCCCTTGAAGGGGTAACCAGATAAGGGTGAGCAGGCCAGGCTCCTCAGCCTGTGGGCTCCTTGAGTTGCCTTCCACCCTGACTACTGCCCACCATGCTTACCTCTGTCCCCTCAGGGTCTCAGGTCGTACCTGGCAGGTGTGTGGGGACCATTGCACATTAGTTTTGTGGTGATTGCTGCTTATTTGTGCAGCCAACAGCTCTGCCTTCGGCTACTGCAAAAGCCAGAGGCACTACACCTTTTCCTTTAGCCTCAGCTACCAGGACAATGGGAGGGTTGATTGCTCTGACCTCACTCTGCATTCTGTTCTGCACTGAGGATGGGGAGCCGGGGAGAGTGAGAAAAGGAGGAGCAGGTCTCCAGCACAAGGCAGGTGGGGGCAGGTCGATGGGGTCCTGCGGGAGCTGGGGTGGCCTGTGCTCTCAGATTCGGGAGCTGCTGTGCCTGCCTGGAGCCCATCCTCTGCATTTTCACTTTCATTTATCAGACATCTCAGGCCTGCTTGCATCATTTGTTGGCTTTTGCAGGATGCATAGCTCTGGCTGCAGGAAACAGACTTGCCTGAGCTTCTACTATAAGGGGAGTTTATGAAACAGGACAGAGTGACAGGAAGCACAGCCGGGTCTCAGGAGAGACTGTAACTGGGAACAGGAAGGTCAGGGCCACAAGGCAGCCGTGATTGGTCTGTCCACCGCTCTCTCATGTCTGTGTCTGGGTTTCATTCTGGACCACGTCTGTGTGACCCTGAGGACATCTGTGAAACCGGGCTCAGACAGTGCCCACCTCGTGGGGTGGCTTAGGACTGAGATGGCCAAGAGATGGTGCTTGGAAAACAGGAGGCATTAATTATGAACCTCTGGGTGCTAGACCCGCTTCCCGGAGTGGCCCTCCCGATGTGATAACAGATACAGACACCATGGTGTCTCGCTGGCAGGTGCCCTGGCTGCCCCAATGCTCAACTTTCCAGGTTTACAAAATCTAGTTCCTGATTGGGACAGGCGTTTCTCTACAGAAGCTGCCTCAGAAGTCCCCTGCCTGGCTCAGGCTTGCGTGCTGCTGTGAGCCCAGCTGAAGAGCAGGAAGTGAAGGCATGGGAAGTCCCTGTGGTCAGTCGGAGCACCCAGGACAGGGTTCCACCCGCCCCCTGCACCTCCCAGCCAGACCTCAGGCCTGTGGGCTGAGCACAGGGACTCTGGGCACGAGGCCAGGCCCCAGAGACAGGGCTAGGGAATTGAGAAGGGCTCAGCAGACCACTCCGGACATGTTTAGGGATAAGGAGTGAGTATGTCCATCCTTCCCCACAAGAGACACAGGCTTGACGGCAGCACCAGGCGTGCGTGCCTCTCCCCTCGCTTCCCTATGCCCTAAGGTAGTGCCCACGCAAGGTCCTCTTTTCATGTACTCAGGGTACAAAGCATTTTACAGCCTTCCCATCATTCCTTGTTAGCCTGCCTCTAATCTAAGGTGGGGTAGGGAGTGTCAGCCATTTTACTATTGGACTGAGGCCTAGAGAGCAGAGGGATATGTCAAGAGTGTAGACCCGAACAGCCAGGACTTCCATTCTCTCAAAAGAGCCCTGGCCGCTATTTCCCCAGGTGACAACCCAGATGGATTTAAGGATTCTGGGTTGTCTTCTCCTGATGACAGGGTTCAGGGGCATGAAGCCAGAGAGCAGGTTCTGAATGGCCAAGAGGAGAAGGTTCAGAACACAGGGTCTTCCCTCAGAGGCAGGGACAGTATCTGGCCTTGAGGACAGCATCACGTAGGCACCGGGGTGTGGAACCTGAGGTAATTGAAAAAGGCATGACGCCCTTTGCTCCCTAAGCCATGCCCCAACCACGTGACCCTCAGACCACAAAGAGCCGCATGCACCCAGAAGCCTTCATGATTGCTGTTCCCTCCACCTGGAACACGTTCCTTTTCTTTACCTCACTCAGGTCTCAGTTCAACGTCACCCTCCCTACAACATGCACACACCTGGGTGTCCCTCAGAAACATCGCGTTTTGATCCCCCTCATAGCACTTACTGTCGCATAAAGTTGGTTTATTTATTTACTTCTTTCCTGTCTGCCTCCCTCCATTAGAATATCAGAGGACTTGCCCAGCTAGCATGGCTCAGTGGTGGAGCATCCACCTATGAACCAGGAGGTCACGGTTTGATTCCTGGTCAGGGCACATCTTTGGGTTACGGACCCGATCCCCAGTAAAGGGCATGCAGGAGGCCGCCGATCTCATCATTGATGTTTCTCTCTCTCTCTCTCTCTCTCTCTCTCTCTCTCTCTCTCTCTCTCCCTCTCCTTCTTCTCTGAAATCAATAAAAATATATTAAAATGTAAAAATAAAACATAAAAAAGAATATTAGAGACCTTGTCTGGCTGTTCCCATGTCTGGAGGAGTGGCTGGCACACAGGATCAAGTTAGTTCATATTGTCTGCATGTATGGACCCATGCATGAACTGGTGGCAGTCGGGTGTGGTGGGCACACAGGGCTAGCCCCACTGGTCCAGCTCAGATCCTCACGTGACCTCCCTTCTTACGCAGATAAGAACCAGTTTGGCTTCTGCTAGCCTGAGTCACCGTTCTGGCAGCAGGGCCTGGCCAGCCTGTGTGGGTGTGTGGAAGGCAGCTGCTCTCCTGCCTCTCCCCAGGTCTCAGGAGGAAGAGGCAGCTCCCAAGAGGTGCACAGGTACTGCCCCGTGTCCTTTCTGCACAGCGGCCCAGGCTGGAGCCAGTGGCTGGAAGACCTCAGTAAACCTCGTATTCTCGCAGGTCTGCCCATGGCTTCAGGTAAGCTGCTTCCACTCCTGTATTTTTCACCTGAAAAATGTCCACCATTGGTGTTTGCCAAATGCTTTCAGGCTCTGAGAAGCAAGCTTCCAGGGAAATGGCAGGGGCGTGGAGCTCCAGGCCTGCCTGGGCAACCTGGCCACTGCGGAGATCACAGCGCCACAGGGAGACCACGCGGTTGTGGTGCCACCAACAGGTGAACTGGAGGCTGGCCCAATGGGAGGAACACCTTGGCACTCTGAGAGTCTATTGCTCATTTTCCCCTGTTGAAGGAGACATGGGAATTGGGGAGGTATTTCTGTAAAATGAGAGGAAGGACAGGGTAAGCTCAGAGGAACATGGAGAGAAGCTGGGATTGGCCACAAGATCTCAGAGGTAGCAGGGAGGATGGCAGCTGTCACTAGTTAATTCCAGAAGATGCTTGTCCCATGAGAATGTGGGCCCAGGTAGACAGAACTTCTTATTTTTCAAGAGTCAGAAATCCTGATTTTGGTATGTGTAGTATCTTGATTAAATAACATGATCAAACACAATAGTATGTGCTACCGGTCTGCAAGCTCTGGTTAAGATCTGTGTGGGGGAAAAAGTACTGATTTCAAACTGAAGTATGGGTGACAGAAATGAAACCACTTACAATTTGTTTTACATTATAATAAACATTGAGTAACTATGGGTTCCTTAAAGGCAAGCATTATATGTTCATGCATTTCATTTTACTTCTGTTGTTTCTATCATGTTAGTCTTTTAAGCTATTTATCCTGTTAATGATAATCCATAAGCTATAAGAACAGTAATAAAACAACTAAATATATTTTTAAAAATCTGTGTGGGGCACAGATAATATCTTAGGATTGGTGGTCTGAGGATGCAGGTTCCAATGCTAAGTGGACCTCTAATGGGTAAAGTCTTTTTTCCTTCTGGGTCTCACTCGCCTCAATGGCAAGAGCAGGTTGGCCAATCCCCAGGGTTCCACGAACACAGTGCCGGTGTCCCTCGGTTTATGGTGCATCACTTTGTTGCACTTTGCAGATACTGCATTTTTTATACATTGAAGGTTTGTGGCAACCCTGCAACCAGCTAGTCTGTCAGTGCCATTTTCCCAACAGCTTTGCTCGCTTCATGTCTCCGTGTCATGTTTTGGTGTTGCTATAGTTCAGACTCTTTATTCTCGTATGTGTTATGGTGATCTGTGACCAGCGATGTTTGATGTCACCATGGTCATGGCTTTTGACACCACATATAAGATATCAACATTGATAAGTGTTGTGAGTGTTCCCACTGCTCCACCGACCAGCTGTTCCCCTGTCTCTCTCCCTCTCCTCGGGCCTTTCTAGTCCCTGAGACACAATAATATTGTAATCAGGCCAATTAATAGCCTTACAAGCGCCTCCAAGTTCAAGTCGAAGGAAGAGTCGCACACCTCCTCCTGGTAATGATGCTGTGAAGATTGTTGAAATGACAACAAAGGATTTAGAATATCACATATGCTCAGTTGGCAAATAGGCAGCAGGGTTTGAAGGACTAACTCCAATCCTGAAAGAAGCTCTACCATGCTATCAGACAGCTCTGCATACTATCGAGAAGCTTTTGTGAAAGGGGGAGTTGGTCAATGTGGCAAACGTCATTGTTGTCTCATTTTAAGAAACTGGACAGCCACCCACTGGCAGCAACCACCACTGATCCATCAGTGGCCATCAACATTGAAGCAAGACTCTCTGCCAGCAGAAAACCTTTGACTTGCTGGAGACTCAGATGGTGGTTAGAGTTTTTAGCAGTAAAGTATTTTTAATTGAGGTGTGTACATTGTTTTTTTTAGAGATAATGCTATTGCACCCTTAATAGACTATAGTAGATACATAACATTCATATGCACACACAAAAAAGAAAAGTCTGTGTGTCTCACTTCATTGCGGCGAGTGCTTTATCGCTGTGGTCTGGGACCAGACCTGCAAGATCTCCGAGGTGTGTCTGTTGTACCAAAAGTGTCCATTGGGCTCCCTGCAAGCCAGGTGCTCTGCTGAGCTCCTCACATGGTTTATGTTATTTAATCTTCATAACAACCAGTGGGAAGGACAATCATTGTTCACATTCTTAAGAGGAAACTGAGGCATAGAGAGGTTAAGCAATTTGCTCAAGACCAGGCGTGACTGGAAGGGAAGAGTCTGGCCTGACTGTAGACAGTCTGTCTCCCCACTTTGCTATGCTGCAGGGGCCTGAGACCGAAGGAGACCATGGAAGGAGAAGTGCTTTGTAAACCACAAGGGACTATTCCACAGGAAGCAAGTCCCCACCTTCCCCCCGGGGGCAGAACAGTCTCGAGTGATGTGTTCCTATGTTAGGCCATGGGCCTGTGCATTTTTCCAATGTGTAAAGAAAGACACTGGAACCACTCCCAGATTGTGAAAAAATCACTGCACCTAAAAATGGTTCCTTCCAAAATATTTTAAACAGACACATAATGCTAACTAAATGTATTTGCACTTGAACGGAATTAAATTCAGGAGACAGTGCATGTAAGCCCAGTGGAGACATCATTTCCTGGGAGGAGGAATCCCTTCTCCATCTGAGCCCAGGGGCCCAGTGGCACCTCTGGCTGAGCAGAGGACAGGGCTTTGAGGAGAGAGAACATGGGGAGATGCTTGGTTCGACTAAAGAGCTGGGAGAGTAGGGACAGAGGAGCAGGATGCAGATGGGCCACCCAGTGCACAACTTGGGCAAATCACCTACCTTACTGGACCTTCGGGCCTCCTTATGCCAATGACTCGCGATAGGACCCAAGTTTGAAAACAATTTTAAGCTGCTAGATGTTGACTGTATAGTGATTACATAGTTGGAGACAATTAAATATGAATTGATAAATTAAAATTAATTGATCACTATGGTATCTACTATGGTCTCTTTTCTTGAGTGGAAAATTTAAATTTCGGGGCACTCTTATGTGCTTTATCTATATGTCTATTTATCTAGTAAAATGGGTCACTTCTCTGCTCCTCAAAACACACTAAACAGTCCTAACCAGAGTGGCTTAGTTGGTTGGAATGTTGTTCAGTGCACTAAAGAGTTGCAGGTTCAATTCCTGATCAGGGCACATACCGAGGTTCGGGTCTAATCCCCAATCAAGTGCATAGGGAAACAACTAATCTATGTTTCTCTCTCACATCAATGTTTCTCTCTCTCTCCCCCGCTCTCCCTCACACACTCTCTCTCTTTCCCCTTTCCTCTCTCTATAAAAAAATCAATAAAAACATAGCCTCTGGTGAGGATTAAAACAAAACAAATAAAAAACCCTTGCAGAAAAGGCAAGATACAATGCTTGTGAATTGTACCTGCAATTTGGGGCATCAGCCACCAGATGGCGATAGCACTTTTTAAGGGCTCATGCAATATGGTGACCATAACAGTTTTCTGAGGACTGAGTTCTCAAGATGTGGGACTTTCAGTACCAATACTGGGGAAGTCCTGGAAAGACCAGGGCGAGTGGCCACCCTAGTCCGTAAGCAGATAAAGAGCTTTCTCTTTAGCACATGTAAGGTTTTAGAACCATCCTTTCCCTATACCAAAACAAAACAAAACACAAAAATTTCAAAGCAGTTACAGAGTAAACTGCTGGTCTGTAAATTATGAGTTGAAACTGAAAGGAACACCGTAAGAACAGATGTAATTCTTGCTTCTGTGAACTGTGATATGAAGCAGAGAAGAAAAACCAGCTGTCGCACTGGCAGGGCAGCGGGGTGGGGAGGAATATAGGAACTGGGTTCAAATCCTGCTTTCGCCAAGACCTGGGCAAGTGATTTAATCTTTCTGAGTGCTGATTTCTTATCCTACAGAGTGAGTGTACGTATTTACCACTCTCAAAGGTGTGTGTAAACATGCCCGCCTTGCACAGCTTGTTGTTGTCATGTTGTGAGGACCATGTGAGATCTGTATGAGAGAGGAGAACATGGCGCCTGAGCACAGCAGTAGAGATGGCTCTCCCTGTCCCAAGTGCCCATCCTTCTCCTACTGCCTGGGAGAAGCTGCCTCATAAAGCATATCACCGGAGCCCGATGGCAAGAGCAAACATGTCCCTCTGGAAATCCAAGATAACTAGGCTTAACAAAGAATGGCTTGCAGTGCAGATCCACATCAAACCCAGAAGCTGCTGGACCAACCCCATCTTAGAAGAAACTGAGCAAGGAATCCCTGTCAGTTGAGCGCTTAGACCGGAAAGGAGAGAGGGTTCCTATAGCAGCGATTGTAACAGTCAGCTTTACACACACACACTCCCAATTGCCCTTCACCAGCTGGACAGCAGATATGGTCACCCTGATGCTGCACCTTCGAGGGCAGAGATGCCCAGGAGAATCTGACCAGCTACTGTAGGGAGCTTCCAATAAGCTGCTGATTTAGTTAAAATGGGCTTGGCTACACGGCGGGGCTGGGGGTGTTGAGGACTGATGTAGGGACACCTCTCCCACCTGGCAACTGTCAAAATGTTCTCTGCATCTATGTCTGTTTCTGCTTGTTCATTTGTTTTTATTTTTCAGATTCAATTGTTGATAGGTATGCATTTATTGCCCTTTTATTGTTCATCTTTCTTCTTCTTCTTCTTCTTCTTCTTCTTCTTCTTCTTCTTCTTCAAGAAGATCCTTTAACAGTTCATGTAATATTGGTTTGGTGGTGATGAATAACTACTTTAGCTATTTCCTGTCTGGGAAGCTCTTTATCTGCCCTTAGATTCTAAGTGATAGCTTTGCTGTGTGGAGTATCTTGGGTGTAGATCCATGCTTTTCATCATTTTGAATAATTTCTTGCCAATCCCTTCTGGTCTGCAATATTTCTGCTGATAGTTTTATGGGAGCTCTCTATAGATCAGCCATTGCCAACCTTTTGGACTTCACAGACCACCAGTGGCCGCAGACCACCGGTTGGCGACCACTGTCGTAGATAGCTGTCTTTCTCTTGCTGCTTTTAAGATTCTCTCTTTGGCATTAGCCCTCACACTGAAGGGTCTTGTGTTAGATTTCCAGTTAAGGGCACACACCTGGGTTGCAGGTTTGATCTCTGGCCCCTGTCAGGGTGTGTGCAGAAAACAACAAATTGATGTGTCTCTCTCACATTGATGTTTCTCTCTCTCTCTTCCTCTCCTTCCCTCTCATGTTTCTTAAAGTTCTCATTAAGTTCCTTGAGCATCCTTATAGCCATTGTTTTGAACTCTGTATCTGGTTGTTTGTTTGCCTCCATTTCACTTGTTTTTCTAGAGATTTCTCCTGTTCTTTCATTTGGGACCTGTTTCTTTGTCTGCACATATTGTCTACTTCCCTATGCTTGTGTTTATGCATTAGGTAGAGTTGCTACGTCTCCCAGATTTGGTAGAGTGGCCTTGTAAAGTAGGTGTCCTGTAAGGCCCAGTGGCACATCCTTCCCAGTCACCTGTGCTGGGTGCTCCAGGCCTGTCCCTGTGTAAGTGGTGTGCACTGTCCTGTTGTAGTTGAGCCTTGATTGCTGTTTGAGACACTGGGAGGAATTGACCCCCAGGCCAACTGTCTGCAAGAATAACCTGTGACGATAGCAGAGTTGCTGCTATGCAGGAGTTGACTCTTTGAAGCAAGACTTGCTTCAGCGGGGTTTTGTACCCCTTGATGAGTCACTCATGGAGGTGGTAGGGTTATAATCCAGTGTGGTCAGAAGTTGTCCTCTAGGTGCACTGGCTTTGGGGCTTCCTAGGAGGTGCAAGGTCAACCATCATTTGTGCACTACTCAGGCTACCCAGCATGAGCTACAGAGCAATCTGTAAATGGCTACCATTTGTGCTGGGCTTGGAGGTACCCAGACAGGTCAAGTTATGAACCAAGGCTACTACTGCTAGTGCCAGGCCTGGGGTTGCTTAGCGAGAGGTATGCAGCATGCCAAGGCCAGATGCTCCTCATTAGAAAGATGTTAGGAGAGTCCAAAGCACCAGGCAGGAGAGACCATTTGTATGGAAAAGCCACTGAAACAGCTTCGGTGGGCCCACAGGTTAGGTGGGGCAAACAGTCTGAACCAGGTAGGTGAAACTCAGATGTTGTGCTTGCCTGCTGGCCCTGGGGTGATAGTGGGATCCAGAAAAGGAGAAGTGGCCTCTTCCAGTACTTTTGTCTTGCAGAAAACTGACCTCCCCTCCCACTTTCATCCTGATGCCAGACAATTCAGTTTCTCCTGTATGTCTCTGGTTCCATTCAAATTGCTGCCCTAGTGCTGGAGCTCAGAGGGAGTGGGTCCAAATAAATCCATATGTGAGCCCTGTGAGAGGAACTTCCTGGTACTCCAGCAGCCTCCATCTCAGCCACAATTCCCAATGGTTTTTACAGCCGGAGTTATGGGGACTTCTCTTCTGGCTCTGGAACCCTGGGCTGGTAGGCCTGGTGTGAGGTTGGGACCCCTCACTTCTCAGGAGCGACCTTCGCAGCCAAGACATGGCTTCCTATTTTTATTTTTCATATATATATATATATATATATATATATATATATATATATATTGATTTCAGAGAAAAAGAAAGAGAGAAAGAGAGAGAGAGAGAAGCATCAATGATGTGAGAGAATCATTGATTGGCTGCCTCTTGCATGCCCTACACTGGGGGTCGAGCTCACACTCGGGCATGTGCTCTGATCAGGAATTGAACTGTGACCTCCTGGTTCATAGTTCGACATTCGACCAATGAGCCATACCGGCCAGGCTGTGGCTTCTTCTTTAAATCTCTAGTTGTAGGACATCTATTCAGCTAGATTTCAGGCTGTTCTGAATGATGGTTGTTCTGTAGTTTAGTTGTAATTTTGATGTGATTGCGGGAGGGTTGGAGGACTGCATTACCTACACCACCATCTTGACCGGAACTGTTCTGGCCAAGGCTCTGAGGAACTGCAAAGGCCCAGTGAGTTGGAGCTCGGCATCGGGGCCTTTACCCCGTTTACTGCGCTGAATGCACCTGCTGGTTTTGAAAGCTGTGGCTGGTCTTTGAACTGACTCGTGGGGGTGGGGATGAGGAAGATAACATTTGCCTTTATCTCCCACTGAGGAGGAGGGGCCTGGATAAACGCTGCAGGTTTGGGCTGGGGCCCTAGAGGATGAGGAGTGGACGGAAATGGAGCAGTCCACACAGTGACTGGGTCATCTCCAGCCCTGCCTGGGAGAAGGACACCTGGGCTGCAGTGCCCTGGCCTCACTGCCCAGTGGAACCAAAGTGAACCATCTCTGGATAAAGACAACTTCATCCAGAGCCTCACATGATCCCAACAATGTTTGCTATACGGTGTCCAGCAGTCAGCAGCCTATTGCCAGGCACAGACAAGGCAACCTGCGCAGGAACAAAACAGACAATAGGAGGAGGCCCAGTGGAGCCCCAATGAGGGAGTTATCAGGAGCAGCCTTTACCTGAACCACAAATAAGATGTTGAGAATGTAAGAGACAAGATGGAAACTTTGGGCAGAGAACTAGAAACTACAAGAAAGGAACCAAATGTAAACTGTAGAACGGAAAGACACAATGAACTGAAACTGAGAAAGAGATGGCGTTCATGTGAACGTCGCCATGCTGAACGCTGTATGGTCATCAACACCCGGGCCTCACCCTGGAGACCTGCCTACTGCCACTCCTGGGACATGGACAGCCTGGTGTTCCTGTCTCTGTAAGTGGCACTTGGTCGGTTCTGCTGTCACAGTGTCCAGTCAGGGAGGGCTCAGCATGGAAAGCTCTTGACATACCTGTGATGCCTGCAGCTCAGAGGGAGGGACAAGAGGCAGCCGGGAAGGCCAAGTCCACTGTGTGATGTGGTCACTGAACTTAATTCAGGAAGCAGCATGAGGGACTGAGCACTAGAACTGAGAATAAGTTTAGTCAGAGGTTTCCTGTGGGCAGAAATGTAGGGACATCAACTGTCTTAAGACGGAACCAAGAGTGGAACTGTGGCCAGAAGCGTGAGTAGAGGAGGGAGCTGGCCGGTCCCCCCAACTCTCCGCTTCCTCCCACACCAGGGAGTGAGGGCCAGAGTGCAGGGCAGTGTAGATGGCCGGGGGCATTGTGTTGGCCTTCACCCACTTTACCTGGGATGAAAAGCACACTCAACAATCCATTGTTTGAGTATTTCCTCCGTGACCTGGTCAGAGCTAAGTACACCACGTGCAGTACCTCAGTCCTCATAGCGACCCATGACAAGGTGTCTGTTAGTAGCCCAGCTAATAGGTAATGAAACTTGAACCAGGAGAGCTTGGGCACGTACACGTTCCAGTGGCCCAGCTCAGGAATGACGAAGGAAGACACAGCCCAGGTTGCCTTACTTCAAGCCGGGCCAGAGAAATGCCCACCCAGACCCAGGAAGGCCTGTGGGCCACTTCTTGGGTGCCATGGGCAAAGGACACACATGTGGGAAAGGCAGGACTCAGGCTTTGGCTCTCTGGGAGAGATCTGTCTCTGAATTTCGGTTGGGGGCCGAGGAGCATACTCAGGAGCCAAACTGTGGGCAGGACCTTGACTGTGGGTTCATGCACATCGCCTCCTTCAAGGAACCCTCCCTTAAACTAGCAAAAACCAATTGCCCTCTGGCCCTCAAAGGCAGATACCATTTCTCAAACATGCTGCGGAGGGTCAACGACTCCCACCAATACAAAGGCTGTAGCCACAGGGCAGGGCACGTATGAGCCTTCTGCCTCCCCAAGCAAACACTCAGGGAGGTGATAACATTTTTGCAGAAATATTCCATTTGTTCTCATGAGGAGCTCTTTAAAGATTTGGGAAATACTTTTGTAGTCTTCCTCTTTATTTTTTTTATTTATGCATAATTGACATATTGTACTGATTCCGTGTGTAGGACATAGTGATTTGCCTGTCACCACACATATAATTTTTTTCTTGTGATAAGAACTTTTAAGATGTACTCTCTTAGCAACTTTCAAATATACAGTGACTTCCCCTTTGAAGGGTTTACCCTCATTTGAACATAGACTCTGATTTGTTGATTAATAATAAAGTCAGACCCATCACAGGGACCGCTGCAGGAGGCTGGCCCTGGGTGGGAGTCCTGTCTGTGCCATTGATGAGCTGTGTGACTTGGGCAGGTCCCCTTCCTTCCCGGGCCTTCTGGGTCTTCTTCCAAACAGTGGCCGGGAGATTGGGTAGTCCCCCAGTCCTGAGACGCTGAGACCTGTTTCTGCACCGACATGTACATCCATCACTCAGGCCACGGAGAACCCCTCCTGCCTTTGTTCTTTCCATGAACACCAGTGTGCTTACCTTTCCCCCAAGTCTCTAGAATGCAGTAAGGAAGGACATTTATGTTTATTACTGCCCACTCTGGACGGGAACTCTCCCTTCCCTACTGCCTTCCCTCCCGTCCCCTCTTCTCCTTGTCCCTCCCATTCCCTCCCTTTCCCTTTCTTCCTTCCCTCCCTCTTTACACGGTGGGGAAGACATGATAGGCCTCATTCTGAATGTGAGGAGGCAGAGGCTGAAATCAGTGAAGTGACTTGTTCTAGGCCACACAGGTAGCTATGGGCGAGGGGCAGGGGGGAATTTGGACCCACTTCTGACCCGGTGCTGACTTCACCCAGTGTCCCAGGACCGTAACCTTAGAGACGTGGACGGCAAAAACAGAGCTGGTGTCACAACCCCTCCCAGGCAGCTGGCTCTGGAGCAGGAGTGGCAACCTGCAGGCAAAGCCACCACATGTTTCTGCAAATAAAGTCACACGGAGCCCACGAAACTTGTTCAGTTACAGACTATTTACTGCCTTTGAACTACAACTCAAGAGTTGAGAAATCACGAGACTGTGTGGCCCACAAATCCTACAGTGTTTACTACTTGGTCCTTTTTACAGGACATTCACAGCCTGGTCCAGAGTCCAGCTAGGTCGCCCCTCCCTCTGTGGACGCTGCGTGACAGTAGACTGTCTCTGTGCTCGGCCCTGGAGCTCAGCATTAGGAAAGGGGACATTTTTACTCGGATTCATAATTGTTTTTTTTTTAAATATATTTTATTGATTTCTTTACAGAGAGGAAGAGAGAAGGAGAGTCAGAAACATCGATGAGAGAGAAACATCAATTAGCTGCCTCTTGCACACCCCCTACTGGGGATGTGCCCGCAACCAAGATACATGCCCTTGACTGTAATCGAACCTGGGACCCTTGAGTCCGCAGGCCGACGCTCTATCCACTGAGCCAAGCCAGTCAGGGCTCAGATTCATGGTTTTTTAAAAAATTGAATGTATTGGGGTGACCTTGGTTTGCAAAACTATACAGGTTTCAATTGTACAAGTCAATAAAACCTCCTCTGCACACTGCATCGTGCACACATCCCCCCAAGCAAAGTCTCTTCCCCCCTTTGCTCGCCTCCTCCAGCCTCCACACCCCCTTCCCTCTGGCCATCCCCATATGCTGAGTGTGTCCTTGGGCTATGCATATATGCTCTTTGGCTAATCCCCATCACCTTCCTTCATCGAGGCTGCCCCCTCCTCCCTGACAGCTGTCCGTCAATCTTCCATGCAGCCATGCCTCAGGTTCTTCATGTTTGTTGTAGGTTACCCAACAGTCCCTGGTCACCTGTCAGACAGATGACAGTGTTTGGTGATGGTTGCGCTTTTCTTCCCGGGAACTGAGTGAAGGGAAATGGAGATCTCCATTTTGGGGAAATTACACTGGGGAAAAGGGGAGGGATGGTTACAACACGGCATTGCGACACCCAGCAGGCCTGACCGTGACAACAGCAAGGGTTTCTCTTTTTGGAAATGTGCAGGCATTTCCGTTTCTGCTAGTTTGGTGAGTGGCTACCTACCTTCTTTATAAGCAGCTCCTCCAGCCCAGAATGGCAATCCTTGTTGCACGAGGCACCCCGGGATGGCAATCTGCAGGTGCCCCCTCAGTCACCTAATCTCTCTCCTCCTCTTCCTGTTCCCTGTAGAGGCAGCCTGCCGCCCCTCAGGCAGGAGGCCCTGCAAGATGCAAGCCTTCAGGTAAGGTCCCTGGAGGAGGTGGGGGGGAGAGGGGGGACGTGCCACAGCCCTCGCGCCTCTGTCGGGTGGGAAAGGGACGTCCCATTGTTGCACAAAGGGGCTGCCACGTGTGGAGCCTGCAGGGCTTGCGTTTCAAAATGTCCCAAATGTGCAAGCGTAGCTGGCTGTGAGGCCTGCCCGACTTTCCTAGACACGTGCCCAAGAGCCTGGCTGGGGTTTGGGGTGGGTGTGGGCTGGGTGTGCTGGGCAGAGAAGCAGAGAGGGCGCCAGGGCAGGGTGGCCTCCAGTTCTAGATGATGGTTAGCAGTGTCTGTCTGTGCTCATGGTGGCAGATCCTGCCCCCGGGGTCTGTTTCCTCACCTGTGACAGGGGGTTTCCAGTGACTCCCTGCCTGACTAAGAGAGAGGTTGTGAAGGCCACAGTGTGACTGTGCTCTGGGAACTATAACATGCCCCAAAGGTGCTATGATCGTTAGCGATTGGGTCAGGAGCTTTGTGAGACGTCACCATCACTGCTGTGAAGATGACAAGCTGCAACGCATCCGCACACGCCCTCTGCCCTGTTTCCTAGGTCTGAACTGGGTTGGGTGACTTCACCCTCAGCGCTGGGTGTCTCTAGGCAGGAGTTGCAGGTCAGACTGTGTGCGTGTGCATCCAGAGCGGGGAGGTTTGCTCTGCCTCCTCCTGTTGGCGCGGAGCTCCAGGAGGTGCCCCCGGAGGCTCCAGTCGGGACTGTTAGTCCCTTCAGATGGACACTCCTCCAGAACTAGGATAATTACAAAAGGTCAACTGCATCCACATGCAAAGAACTTTAGTTTGACTGACCACCACCCAGTGCGTGGGCTCCTCAAAGCCCCCTGGGGAGGCGGAGCTGCCAGCCGACCTTCATAGGACAGGAGAAGAGGCACAGGCCACGGTCAGGCTGGTGGGCAGCAGGGAGTGGAGGGCCCTCCAGTGGATCGGTCCTTCGCCAAGAAGAAAGGACCAGGAGCCAGAAATAGGCACCTGGGTGAGCTGGACGGGAAGCTGTTCCCTTCCAGGGACACTGCCCTGCCAGACCTGGCACAGGCCCTGGTGGAGGACAGGCTCTGGGACAGACCCCCACGGTTGCTACAAGGTCCTCTGTGCCTTGAAATGCAGCATTCTGCGGTGGCCACTGGTCTCAGGTGACTCTAAGTGTACATTTAAATTAATAGTTAATAAAAATAAATTAATAAAAGTAAAATCAAACTTAAAAATGCAGATCTTCAAGCACACCACCTTCCAGGAGCTCAGTAGCCATGGTGGCTGGTAGCCCGTGCGGGGCAGCGGACGGACTCTGTGCCCTGACAGTCCAACTGCAGGGGCCACCTCAGGGCTGAGGTCCAGGCGCTGGTCCCAGGAACCCTCAGAGGGTAGCAGGGTGAGGAGCAGGTCTGTCTCCGGTCTGGGGCCACCTCAGTTACCTCCTCATGCCCTAGGTGTGGGAAACACCATTCCCTGGCAGAAAGTTGGGTACAGACTCAGCGAGCTCCAGGGGACCCAAGAACGGGCTGAGCCCCGGGCCAGGCGCAACCTTGTTCAATACAGCGGGCCCTTTCGCTTTTCAGAATCTGGGATGTTAACCAGAAGACCTTCTACCTGAGGAACAACCAGCTAGTTGCCGGATACTTGCAAGGACCAAATACGAAACTAGAAGGTGAGTGGCTACTAGGAACACCGATGTGCAGGCGCTGGGTCACGGCCTGGGTCTGCAGCGCTGTGGCCTCTGTGACATCCTGATCCCACTGGGGAGGCTGGACCACTGGAGAGCACAGTTGAGGGCAGGGAGAGGGGAGTATAGCTGCAGAGCCTCCACCTCTAGGCACCATGGTCCCAGGGCCACAGCTTGGTGTGTGTGTGTGTGGGGGGGGGGTGAAGGGAGGGAGGAGGGGGACGGAAGGCTGGGTCGAGCCTTGCCTTCCTCTTGTGCCTAGTCAGCCCACGTGTCCCTGAGGTTTAAACTCTCACTCGCTCCCGCAGTGAATGCAGCACACATGCACCCAATCAGCAAGTTCCAGGCCAGGCCCTAAATAAGCCAGATGGACTCGGGCAGCCGCCCCAGTCTATTCCTCAGTTTCCCTTTAGTACGAGGAGGACGGGTGGATGATGTGGTGGGAGAGCTTCAGCACTGGCCTTCTGGGATGCTCCCACATCCTGTCGGCCGGCTTGGCATCCCCTTCATCTCCTCACCCTGCCTCCCCTGCTCTCCACGCTCCTTACCCCCCCTTCCCTGCCTCCCCCCCACCCCCACCCCCCCGCCCCGGCCAGGGCAAGACCCGCCTTTCCAGTTCTGGTATTGTTCCTAATAAACATGCTGAAGCAGAAAGGCTTGGCTTTTACTGGACGTGGCCCATGAGCAGCACACCGTTGACCTGGTGTGAAGGTCTCTGGGGATCCAGGGAAGATAGACATCAGGTGGAGCAGAAACCAGGCAACTTGGCCCAGAGGAGCAGCTAGGTGGCTGCTCTTGGTTGGACCTTCTGCTTAGATGCAGACCAGAAAGGTGGGGCCCCACTGTCCTTAGGACCTTGGGTTTAGTCAGGAGGACAGAGGAGCCCCAGGAAGCATCCAGGCTCTTCTTCATCGGTACCTCCTCTTCTCTACAAGCTGACCTTGCCCTCTGCCTTTCCCCAGAGAAGATAGATGTGGTGCCCATCGAGCCCCATACTGTGCTCCTGGGCATCCATGGTGGGAAGCTGTGCCTGGCCTGCGTCAAGGCTGGTGATGAGATCAGGCTCCAGCTGGAGGTAAGCACCTGCCTGCTAACAGCCACCCAACCAGGGCCTACATGGGACCGCATGTGTTCTTTCTGTGGGCTGTCTGGGGTCTGCTGGGCTATTCTGTTCGACATAGGCTGGCTGGGCCGGTCCTGCAGGTACATCCAGCAGGGAACTCGGCTGCTGGCTTCTCATAGGGATTATTCCCAAATCACCGCACTTACTAAATGTCTGCTTGCATCACACTGCTTGTCCCCTTAGCCAAAGCCCATCACGTGACTGAGTCTGCCTCAGTCAAGGAGGGAGCTACACCGGGGTGGGCACCAGGAGGAGGCTTATTTGGGGACCTCGATCTCTGAGTGCTCCTCTTTTGTCCAAGGGCCTCCAACCCACGAAGACTTGGCCTCTTTCAGTAAAGCCCCATCCAGCCTCTCTCTCCCAGTCCTTGTCTACTCAGACCCATGTGTTAGCATGACATCCAGGCCCTGCACTCCTTAGTCCCATGCAGTGTACATGGGCTGCCCTCGGAAAAGATGGCTCGATCTCGGGAGAGTGCTGGGACACATCTTAACCCAATGTAACCTTAGCCCAGTGGCTATAACTGTGGCACTGTCCCAGTGCTCCACTCGTGTCATGGCAACTGCCTGCTTTGTGGAGTAAGGATGGTGGCATCGAATGGACTACGATGCTCTGTCCACCTTCTGCACTGTCCCCTCCTTGGAGGCACAGACCCAACAGAGCTCAGCCACCACAGGTCTGGGCTCCCGATGATGGGGCTGTGTGTTCATTAACCTTTCTGAGTCCTGGCCAGAGTGGCCAGATTTTCCCAAGCCAAGGTGTGTCCATGGGCCATCTGGTCTCCCGCAGGCACTGCCGTCAGCGTCCCCCTGGCACGTCCTGGGAG
The DNA here is from genome assembly GCA_004026665.1 of Murina feae. Classification (NCBI taxonomy): domain Eukaryota; kingdom Metazoa; phylum Chordata; class Mammalia; order Chiroptera; family Vespertilionidae; genus Murina; species Murina feae. The sequence goes on from PVJC01011167.1 coordinate 32,790, forward strand.
GCCTGAGGCCCTTGTGATGGGTGGAGGGGCAGGTGGCACAGGAGTGCTCACCAGCTCATCTCTTGGCTTCCAGGAGGTCAACATCACTGACCTGAGCAAGGCCACGGAGCAGAACAAGCGCTTCACCTTCATCCGCTCGGACAGCGGCCCCACCACCACCTTCGAGTCGGCCGCCTGCCGTGGCTGGTTCCTCTGCACAGCCCTGGAGGCCGACCAGCCCGTCAGCCTCACCAATGCACCCCGGGAGGCCGTCAGAGTCACCAAGTTCTACTTCCAGCAGGATTAGTAGTGCTGTCACCCCGCCCTCGGCTAGCATATCTGGGCTCCAGACACCCCTCTGTCCTGCCTGGGGTTCCAGCCTGATGTGGTCCAGGGAGCAGCTGTGACAGGTGGGCTCCCCGAAGAAACAGAGGAGCCTGGTGTCCAACTTCATCTACAGACCTTCAGCTGCCACAACCTTCATGCCGCCTGAGTGGTCTCTCTGGAGGGCAACTGGGACCACCGTGCGGCTCCCCCGCCTTCCTGTAGCCTCACCTGTGCCTTCCGGATAGCAGCTGGCCACCTGCCAGCCTGGACACCCTTTGTTCCCCCCTCTTAGCTCCCCGCCTGCCCACTGGCCATGCCCAGATCCCAGAAGCCACTCACTCACCTCCCACCAAGTGGCTCCCAAACCTTGTTTGCAAACGTTGGGATAGCAGCACTTTTAGGGTCTGTGGCCAAATGAAAAATAAGGATTTCACAGTTTTTTAAAGGCCCACTGTATCCAGTTTTAAGAGTGCTTTACTTGGGGATTGTGCCTTTTCTGGAGGGGGGTGGGAGATCAAAACATCCATGTATTTGTGAAAAATTATGATGAAAACAAGCTCCTTTTTATGTTTCTTATTGTTGTGATGCCCTAACTGGGAAAATTAGAAGTCAATGTACCAAGGTCCCTAATTTTTTTCTTTCTGAAACGTTCCTGTAAGTCTGGACCCCACTGCTGGCAGTGCCCCCAGCACAGCTGGCCCTGGTTCTCCTCCCTCCCGAAGCGAGAATGCTCCTGACCATCTCAGCACTTCCACATGGAGGTTGGTCTGAGATGCCTGGTGTCTGGGTGCCGCCAGGCTGGAGCAGGGATGGGGACTTGAATATGTCAGGTCCTCGCAGGGCTGAGCGTGTGGCGGTCCTTATGTGCTGTCTGTGTCCAGTGGAAAGTTCCCTGTTCCCTGTCACTTAAGTTCTGTTTTACAATAAAACCTTAAAAACACGTCTACTTTGCTGGCTGTGTCCATGGCCCCAGTTCCAAAGAGGGCTGCTTGGGTTCCTCTCCCAGGTGCCTGGGAAGGAGCCCCACCTCACCCAGCTCATAAACCCGACTTCCTGCCCAGCTTTATTTGAGGAGGAGCTCTCATTGCTAAGAGCAAACTGCATTCAGCTGGTTGAAAGGCAACTGATTGGAGAATATTGTCACAGTATTGTCTAGGTCTCAGATCCTGCGTGTGACGACAATGAGGCCAAGGAGGTTGGCCATCTCAGTTTCTCTTCCTTGTGTGAAAGGGGGACTATACAAGGGTGAACCGAGATGATGCGGGTGAAGTGCTGTGTGTGATAAAAGGGTGTGGGAGGTTGATATGTCTTCAGTCCTGATGAAAGGAGGAAGTTCAAGGCAGAAACCCTTCAAGGCTGAACGGTCACAGCAGCAGCAAACACATGACTCTGCAGCTGTCCTGGCCTTAAGAAGCTTATGCGATGAGGTTAGTTCAAGGCAAGACAGGGAACAGCCACACACGCGAGCCCTGCGACCTTGGAGCCTCTGCATGTGTGCCTGGATGAGATAAGGTCTTAGAGCTTCAGTTTCCTCATTGCCAAAAGCAGATAATCTATAGCAAATGCAAAGGGTTGCATCACCTCATTTAACCTTTGCAACCACCTTCTGTGGTAGGCACTAACATGATTTTACTAGTATTGATGCTGGAAGTCAGCTCTCAAAGCAATCCGCTCTAAAGCCTTGTTGCTCCAAGTGTGGTCCTCAGACCACCGGCAGCAGCAGCATTTGGGGAGTTACAGACCTCACACCAGACTCACCGACAGGATTTAATCCTAACCAGTCTCCGGGTGATTCTACGTGAGTTAAAGTGTGAGAAGCTCAGCTCTAAAGTGCTGCATCTCCCACCAGCTCACTGCGGACACCAAGACCTCCCCCTTAGCACCTACTGGCCCAGGCACACTGTTCTTCAGGGCAGGAGAAGCTGTGAGCTGTTGTCATCCTCAGACATTCGTCCACACAGGCAGGGGCTTCCATGTTTTCTTCTGTGATGCGTCTCAGGTACCCAGATCAGTGTGTGGTATGGCCTGGGTGCTCAGTAAATATTTGGTGAATAAATGAATTGGCCACTGAGAAGTCCATAGAAATGAATGTATTACTTGGGTCAGAAAATTTGGGCTAGCAGAGTTTTGAAGGAAGACTGGAAAAAGGGAAAAGCCCAGATGTAGGAGGTTCTCGGGACTTGGGACCGTCAAAGAATGAAGTGTGAGCATAAGGGGGCAGTGGCACACTCCAGCTTACTGGGTGATGCTTTCACAGGATACTTTGGGGGCCTCACAGTGAGAATCTGGCCACTCAGTGGTGGTTGCTGCTTAGAGGAGAGGAGGGCACAGGGCTGAGGAGCGGGATGGGAAAGGGGGCTTGTGTGTCTGGGTGATGCACTTAGCAGCACAGAGGGAATATTGGGGACATGGGGTGCCAAAGGACAGCAGAGCTTGGGGGCTTTGTGGCCTGGGTTATCCTCAGCTGGCAAATGTTGGGTACAGTTTTATGGGGAATGTAGAGCAGGCAGTCTTAAGTGGCTAAAAATCTGCTTGTTTGGGTGATGTTTAAAACAATTGGATGTGTACAGATTTGAGTTTGGCATTGGGTAGGCTACTGAGCCTGATTTAACCACCCAGGGCTGGTACGCAGAGGCATCTTTTTGCTCATTGGCGTGACTCAGGGCCTGGGGCATGGCCGGGATCCCAGGCCTGGGCGGCATGCTATAGCGGGGCTTCTGTACAATTAGGATGGGGTGTGCCAGGATGACAGGATGTGGGGGTCTCAGGTGGGAGAGAAAGAACAGAGAGAGAAGGCAGACAAGCATCTCAGAGGAAGGTGGCCTTCCTGTGACTTCCAGGCCTGACTGCACAATAAAGCCACAGAATCAGAGAACAGCTCAAACGACAGTTCAAAACTGGATATGCAGCACTTTAGTCTTCAAGGTGTTCCAGCCCAGTCAGGCTTCCCCGCTAACCAGTGAGGTGACTTTGGTCAGGCAACCTCCTCTGTCTATACCTCTACTGTCCCACTTAAAAAGTAGGGGATTCGACTAGATCTGTGTTCTCATTAAGCTCACCTGCAGAGTTTTAAAAAATGATGCCAGTGCCCAAGTCTCCACCTCAGGACTGGCTTGTGGGTGTCTGGGGGATAAAGTCAGATGTCAGCATGCCAGGGTCCATACCCCTAGACTAGGTGGCTCCGGACTCAACGACCCTGAGGTCAAGTCCTCCTAGCTGTTCCCTCAGGGCCCCATCTGGAGCTTCTGCAAATGCAAAGGAGAGAGACAGTCCTTCACTACATAGAAAGGTTCTGCCAAGTCACGGTGTATTCTGGCTACCCTTTAATTTGGGCTGAAGGCAGAGGCAGATTTTCCACTTTCTCAGTCACAAGACTGGTTAAGATGCACTTCAAGCTTCACTTTTTCTTTTTTTGGCGTAAGTTGTGCTAGAATAACAGGTATTTAAGTTGTGGTTAAAATCTTGAAAATCTTAGGGAAACCAAATAATTTTGTGTTTCCTCTTCACATAATGATGAAATTTCTAAGTCCTGGTGGCAAATCACAACATGCTTGATAATAAGCCCAGTGCTCAGAAAAGACGGGAAAGAGAGTGAAAGACATCTAGGGGGTTCTTAGCTTCAAACTGAAAAGGCTTGACTAGAAGGATGGTCAACTTCCAAAAGAATGTGTGGCCTCTGAATCTTCTGCAGCGTCAAGTGTGTGGGGGTAAAAAGCAGTTCAAGAATTGGCCAGAGTGGGTCAGATGGCAGCAGAGCAGGTAAAGTTACACTCGCCTCCTCCCAGGGCCAACCAACCTGAGTAACAATCTGAAGACTAGTCTTGTAAGTAAGGATTTACAGAGAAACCTGCATGGAGACTGGCCCTGCACCATAGGCGGCAGGTGAGAATCCAGAGGGCTATCTCACCTGAAGAGGACTCTGCTGAAGGAGCAAAGGGCCTCAGCCCCATGCCAGGGTCCCTAATGAGAGCACTAGAGCTGGGAAGAGGAGCTCACACAACACCTGGCTGTGAAAATCCGAGGCAAGTCCACCAGTTCTGGTAAGAAGGGGGTGGCTGTCTTGAAGGGCCAGTGCACAGAATCTCATTTGAGACACTCACCCTGGGCTCTCACAGAGGATGGTCACTCAGAGTGAATTGGTGTCATAAAGAGAGAAGTTGAGGCCATGGTGGTACACAGTGGTTAGAGCGTCAGCCTGTGTACCAAATAGAGTCAGGTTCGATTCCTAGTCAAGGGCACATACCTGGGTTGCAGGTTCGATTCCCAGCCCCTCGTTGGGGCACCTGTAGGAGGCAACCAATTGATGTGTCTCTCTGTTTTTCTCTCTCTTTCCCTCCCTCTCTTCCACTATTAAAAAAAAAAAAAAAAAAGGAAATAAAAATAAAAATAAATAATCAGGTAAAGATGAACCAAAAACAAAAATAAAACAAAATAAACCTGGAGAAAGTGAGTGGTGTGGCTGTGGGGAGAGGACTGGTGTGACAGCAGCAAGTGTCCCTGTGCTGGATCTCTCTCCCACACCATCCATAGATAACATCTTTCCTGGGTCAAGTATCCCCTCCATACATCAGCCTGGGAGTGGCAATAGCCCCTTCCTGCCAATTCCTGCAGGACCTATCCTGCAGGGATCACTCCCAGTGGAGAGGTCTTTGGAAGACTCCAGCATGAGCTCATGCAGACCTCATTGAGGAACTCTCCAGGAGGATTGGGCAGGTTTGAACAGTGCCAGAATCACATGAAAAGAGATGGAAGGTGAGGTGAGGCCATTTTTTTTTTACATGCCTGAGTGGTGCCTCCATCCCTGTAAGAAGTTCTGGCCTAGTTTAGCCTGTTGAACTCTGCTGGCCTCATCCTGATAACTCCCTGAGACCCTGTCTCATCACAAAGGTCCGTATGTTCCCGGTGGGTGGGGGCTGGCTTTGGTGTATCCTGAGTCTTTTGCTGAGTGGCCTCAGATCCAGCACTGGCACTGAGTTTGAATCTTTATCAACCCTCACCCACACCTGATGACTCACTGAGAACCTATCTCATGCAACTCACACATATTCAGAGGCTCTTCCAGTGACTGATTCTAACAGGCAGCAGACAGCCAAAGGTGGATGTCTGAGTGCCTTGAGCCTTTGCTGACCTGCTCTTGAGCTCAGAGCTGGTGGAAATCAGCCTTGGTATGCAGATTGGTCCCTCCCATGTGCACCCAGCTCCATCAGAGACAGCTGCAAACTGTGGATTGTTTGATAGCTCCAGACAGGTAGACCAAGGCAGGTTACAGGCAGTATCTGTCATTGTCCTGCACTGGAGTCCCTTTTAAGAGGCCCCAGAACCAACATACATGGTGGTGAACTTCAGACCACGTCACACTCAATTAGCTCCACAAGTGGCACAGCCAAAGGGAGAGCTTGACAGGCATCAAACTCTACTGGGGCAAATTCTGCCTCATAGGGTCAGCCTCACACAGCAGCTCATACCCTATAGTTGGGATCAATTCTCATAGTCAGTCAACCTGAGGGTCAATCCCATCCACAGACAGGGCAACAGTAATCAAGACTCATCTACAACAGTAGGGTTCACATAACCCACACTAGAGACCTTCCTGGAGCACCTAGCTCAGGTGGTTAGGGAGATTGCACCACCAAGCCCCACAAGACACCTACTACACAAGGCCATCATACAAAGACTGGGAGACATAGCAGATCTACCTAGTACATAGAAACAAATACAGAATGGCAGCCAAAATGGGGAGACAAAGAAACATGCCTCAAATGAAAAAACAGGAGAAATCAATAGAAAAAGAATTAAATGAACTGGAGGCAAGCAAGCTACCAAATATAGAGTTCAACACAATGGTTATAAAGATGCTCAAGAAATTTAGGGGAAGAATATATTAAATCAATGAGAACTTAAAGAGATAGTAAGCATAAAAAAGGACATAGAAACCATAAAAAATAACCAGTTAGAAGTGTAGAATACATTAACTGAGATGAAAAATACACCTGAAGGAATCAATAGCAGGTTAGACAAAGTAGAGGATTAAATCAACAATTTGGAAGACAAGGTAACAGAAAATACCTACGCAAAGTAGCAAAAAGAAAAAAAGAGTTTAAAAAAATGAGTATGCTAATTCTGTCCTGGTAGTTGGTTTGAGAGTCATTCCAATATTCCAAAGGTTGTGGGTTCTATCCATGAGTCAGGGTGCATACAAGAATCAACTAATGAATAAATAAATAAATAAATAGAACAATAAATCAATGTTTATTTCTCTCTCTCTCAAATCAATCAATAAATCAATTTAAAAAATGAGGATACTCTAAGAAGCCTCTGGAATAACAAGAAGCATAATGACATCTGTATCATAGGGGTACAAGAAGGAGAAGAGTAGTAGCAAGGGATTTGAAGAAATAATGACTGAAAACTTCCCTAACCTGGACACATAAGTCCAAGAAGTTCAGAGAGTCCCAAACAAGATGAACCCAAAAAGATCCACAATGAGACACATCAAAATTAAAAAGGCAAAGGTTAAAGACAAAGAGAATTTTAAAAAACACAAGAGAAAGACAGTTATCTACAATGGAACTTCCGTAAGACTGTCAGCTGATTTCTTAAAAGAAACTTTTCAGGCCAGAAATGATTGGCGTGAAATATTCACAGTGATGAAAAACATAGACCTACAACCAAGGCTATCATTTATAATTGGAAAAGAAATAAAGAGCTTCCCAGATAAGAAAAGTTAAAGGAGTTCGTCACCAACAAGCTAGTATTGCAAGAAATGTAAAAGGGACTTCTATAAGAAGAAAAAGGAAAGAAAAGAGGAACATAATTATAAAGAATAAAATGGCAATAAATATGTACCTATCAACAGTCACTTTAAATGTAAACAACTTAAATGCTCCAATAAAAGACATAGGTTAGCTGAATGGATAAGAAAACAAGATCCATATATATGTTGTCTATAAGAGACACACCATGGAATGAAAGATACACACAGACTGAAAGTAAAGGGATAGAAAAGGTTATTCCATGCAAATAGAACTTAAAAATAAAAGCTGGAGTAGTAATGTTAATATCAGACAAAAATACTTTTTTCAAAGGCTATAACAAGAGAAAAAGAATTCATTACACAGTGATAAAGAAAGCAAACCGGGGGAAAAAGAGATATATGTACTAATCTTTGTAAAGCTTTATGTAATAATAATTTTAAAAAAATAAAAAAATAAAAAAAGAAAGCAAACCAACAGCAGGATATAATTCTTATAAACATTTATGTACCCAACATATGGGCACCTAAATATATAAAGCAAATACTGATGGACATAAAGGGAGATATCAACAGTAATATAGTCATAGTAGGAGTCTTTGACACCCATTATACTTTTTATTTACCAGACAAAAAAATCAACAAAGAAATAGGGGCCTTAAATGACACATTACACCAAATGGATGTAATTAATATTTTCAGAGCATTATAACCCAAAACTCCAGGAAATACATTTTTTCAAGTGCACATAGAGCATTTTCCAGGATAGACCACATGTTAGGCCATAAGACAAGCCACAATAAATTAAAGAAAACTGAAATCATTTCTTGCATCTTCTCCATCACAAGAAAAAAAACTGAAAAACACACAAACACATGAAAGCTAAATCACATGTTACTTAATAATCAATGGATTAACAATGATATCAAGGAAGAAATCAAAGGCTACCTTGATACAAATGAAAATGAAAACATTACAACCCCAAATATATGGAACACAGCAAAAGCAGACCTACAAGGGAAATTCATAACAGTATAGGCCTACCTCAAGAAATTAAAAAAGGTCAAATTAACAATCTATCTTTATACTTAAAGGAACTAGAAAAACAAACAAACAAAACCACAAACAAAGCCCAAAGTGAGTAGAAGGAAGGAAATAAGATCAGAGCAGAAAGAAAAGAAACGGAATCTAAGAAAACAATAAATAATAAATAAATAAATAAATAAATAAATAAATAAATAATAAATAAATGAAACTAAGAGCTGGCTCTTTGAAAACAAAACAAAACAAAACAAAAGATTGATAAACTTTTAATCAGACTAATCAACAAAAAGAGAGAGAAGACCAAATAAATAAAATTAGAAATGAAAGAGATGTAACTGACACCAAAGAAATACAAAGAATTATAAGAAAATACAAGATGTCCAAATTGGAAAGGAAGAAGTAAAACTGTAATTATTTGCTAATGACATGATACTTCATATAGAGAACCCTGAAGATTCCACCAAAAAACCACAACTAGAACTGACATCTGAATTCAGTAAAGTAGCAGGATACAAAATAAATATTCAGAAATCAGTTGCATTTTTATACAGCAATAATGAACTACTGGAAAGAGAAACTAAGAAAACAATCCTGTTTTCAATTACATAAAATAAAAACAAGAAATAAATTTAACCAAGGAGGTAAAAGACCTGTACTCAAAAAATTACAACACATTGAAAACAGAAATCAAAGAAGATACTAATAATTGGGAGCATTACTGTGTTCATAGATAGAAAGAATAAACACCATTAAATGTCCATTCTACCCAAAGCAATCTATAGATTCAACACAATTCCTATCAAAATACCAATGGCATTTTTCATTGAACAAGAATAAATAATCCAAAAATTTATATGGAAACACAAAAGACCCCAATAGCGACAGCAATCTTTAAAAAGAACAAAGCAGAAGGTATCATACTACATGATAATAAACTATACTATAAGGCTACAATAATCAAAACTGGTATTGGCATAAAAAAAAGACACATAGATCAATAGAACAGAACAGAAATCCCAGCCTTAGCCACTTTGGCTCAGTGGATAGAGCGTCGGTCTGTGAACTGAAGGGTCCCGGGTTTGATTCCAGTCACGGGTATATGCCTAAGGTTACAGACTCAATCCCCAGTAGGGGGCATGTAGGAGGCAGCCAATCAATGATTCTCTCTCATCACTGATGTTTCTCTCTCTCTCCCTCTCACTTCCTATCTGAAATCAACAAAAATACATTAAAAAAAAAAA
>PVJC01011168.1:0-42130 GCA_004026665.1 Murina feae
AATATTGTTTACCTAGTGAATTTCTGTTTGGGTATGAATGTGTTGCTAATCTAAGAAATGCTGGCTGTTTAAGGTTTCTAAAAGTGAAAAATTTTATACAAGTTACTGGACATATGATAGAAAGAATAAAAGTAAAGATAGTGGGAATTAAGGTTAAAAATAAGAAGCTAAGCTAGTAAATGGGAAATTACTAAATTTGACAGGTCTGAGTGCAGTGGTGTCTTACAACTAATTGATCACAGCCAATCTAGTCCTGTGCCAGATTACTCTTTAAGAAAATTAGACAAACTGTGTTTGTGGCTAGAAAGAAGAACTGGCACAATGCACAACCCTGACAATGGCTTGCAGAAAAACTTAAATGATGTTTGTATAGCCTTACCATGTGTCATGTGTAGTAGCAGAAGATTTAGCTGTCAGAAGCGGCCACAGTGTAAGTATAGTAAACTTAATTTTCTTACAGATTTGAATTCAGTTGTCAAAAGGACAGGTGCCCAACTGGGCAAAGAAGAATACCATCAGGTTTTTGTGTTGATTGAGAGACGATTGTGTACTGTCTTGCAGGCCCGTGTGACCATGCCCATGTCAGGGGTGGCACAAACCTCAACTGTAGGAACAATTAAGCCTAAGAGTTCTAAAGGACTAAAAAGTATGAAAAGTGTGGTTTTGGTATATAAAGAAAAATGTTAAAAGTTAAATGAATGATAGGTCAGTAAGCTGGGATGAGTAGAATAGGGAAACTGAGCAGAAATTTTGTCTTCCCTAAACCAAGGACACTTGGGGGAGGCCTGGTCGCTGATCTGCCATGGGAACTGCCAGATGGCTCAGCACAGCTTCGCCTGGGTGGAGAGACCTCCCCGATGGCCCTGTCCCTGGCAGTGCCGGGGGAAGGAATAGTGGAGATTTTAAAGTCGGTGTCATTTCTACAATGGTGTCTCATAGTAATTGATTATAGGTGATTTGAAATGCTGCTTAATCCTATTTTAGAAAACGCGCTTTTGTATTTGTAAAGAACGAATTCTCACTGTCCTCGGGCCTGGCTAAGAACCACACCCCAGTGCTAATCAAGGTAAAGCCTGGAGCAGTTTGTTCTTCATCAGACAGGGCTCTGAGAGACTTGACCTTGTTGTATCCAGTTAGAGTGCTGGATATTGAATGCATGAGTTATCCAGTCAATGCTGGGGCCCCCGCCAGTAGGCGAGGGGATCCCAAGGTGGTTGCTCATGGAGGCCATAGGGGCATAGGTTCTCCTTCCCCATGGCTGCTTTTCCTATGCCCAGCTCAGAGTGGGACCCAGGCAACACAGCTCAGATCGGGACAGAGAGCTGTTACAGGGTCACAGAAGGAAAGGACAACTGGGCCGCAGATGAAGCAGCCTGGAAGACTGCCCTGGAAACCAGTGGGGCTTCTACAGATTAAAGGAACTAATTCTCTCAAGTTCTTACAGGCTTTTCAGCCTCCCCAGACGGAAGTCCAGAAGCCAAGGGGCGGCAGTGGCGGTGGTGGCGAGAGGCGGTGCTCCAAGGATGCATACAACACCCCCTACCCCTGGAATGGCAGGAACGGCGCGAACTGCAGCAATGCCTGGACAGAGGCAGCGGAGCAGCAGCGTGTTCAAGCTACAGGCGGCCGACACCCCAGAGGGCGAGAAGCAGTGGCAGCTCATCGTAAAGGGAGCACTGGACTGCAAGCAGAGCGACTCCTAGGAGCTGACCCTGTGGGTGCACAATGGCGGTGACCCGAGGACAACAGCCCCTGCTTCAAGAAGAGCGTGTACGAGGCTGACCTGGTGAACAACACCCCGGGCACCACCATCCTGACCTGGACGTGGGGGGTCAACGGACAGCACCACCACCAAATCGGTGTGGCGGCTGCTGCGCCTGGACGAGGTGTCGGGCTGGCTCAGCGTCCTGACCGTGAGGAAGTGAGCCAGCTGCGCTTCACCGTCATGGCCCACGACTGTGAGCAGCCCCGCCAAGAACCAGGAGGAGAACAGCATGGTGACCAGCACGGTGGTGGGGGACATGCCCTTCGAGCCAGAACCGGCCAACAACACGGAGGGCTACCAGAACCGGCCAGCGACCGGCCAGACAGTGGTGGAAGTCTCCAGGATGGCCACTGTGCTGGCCACCGATGACAATGGCAAGAACACAGAGGTCGCCTACTCGCTGGTGCCCTCGGTGACGGGGGTGTTTGCCATCGACTACACGATGCTGGACCACGAGCAGATGGACAGGTACGAGTTCAAGGTACACACCAAAGACAAAGGCCTCCTTGTGCTGCAGGACAGCACTGCAGTAATCATGCAGGTGGCTGACAAAGAACGTGATGCAGGACTGGGTGCCACTGCTCCTGAGTAAGGGAAGCCCAGACAGGGTTGCATGTGCCCACCTCTGGTGCTGCCTTTGCGGATGGCAGGAACCTGCAGACAAACTTGGCTGTGGTCAGAGAGGAGCTGAGAGTAAGTCCTCAGCAGGGATGTCGAGTTGGACAGGCTCACTGTCCTGGAACTGCTCTTCACATTCATCGAGTTGCGCAGCAGACCTGGGCGCCCGGCAGCAGGTTGCTGATACAGCATCAACACCAGCCAGCCTGTACCCTGTCCGGAGACCTGTGGAGGAGGCTGTCTTCTGGGACATCTTCATCCAGTAAGCGGACGAGGCGGAGGCGACTGCGTGGCTGTCCTGCAGCAGGGCTGGATTCTCAGCCTGCTGGAGTTGGACAGCCTGCAGGATGCAGCTTGCACCGTGGCCCTGATGAAGACCTGTGTCCCACAGGCATTTCCTCTCCAGGGACAGCCTAGCCAGCTTTGAAGGGCTCCTCCAGGCGCTGGAGCAGAACCGGCATCGCCTGTGCCTCGCCTGTGCCTGGTGGGTTGCGAGGTCGCAGATGCCACCTTGGAGGAGGTGTTTCTGATGCTTCTGCAAGATCCCAGAGAACAGTCGGACGTGGCCCCAAGGATGGGGTTGGAGTCGCAGAGCCGAGGCCTCTGGCATCCACTCTGTCTTGCATGATGGTGCCTTTGCCAGCACCCTCATGCAGGCGGTTGCCTGCACCTGCGAAGCAGCCCCGACACAAATGCCTGGGCCCCCTCCCCGGCTGATCTCGGGGGCCACATAGAAGTGCCTTTTGGTGCCTGGGGAGAGCCCCAGGCTGGGGCTGGTTTTTTGGAGGGCGAGGCCAGGATTCCATTGCAACCTCAGACCTGTCAAAGCTAGAGGACATCTGCTTGACAGGAAGTACCTGGCAGGAGTGTGGGGGGCCCTGCTACGGAGGGCACCTCAGGTCCTCTTCCTTGTATGCGGGGCACAGAGAAGGGAGCTCTGCCCCACGCAGCAAGGAACGTTATGACCAAATGCACAAAGGAATTTTGGGGGAAAGGTGAATGAGCAGAATGCTCTCCTCAGGACTTTGAGGGAAAGGAGTACCCAGAAGAGTCAATGATTTGACTCATGCACATAAAACCAAGGGGGGAATGTAAGGGCAGAAGGGTGGTGTGAGAATGCAGACCTGCCAATAGGGATGCAGAGGAAATGCCCTGCCCAGGACCTTCCCTCGACCAATCAACAGGGGCCACACACGTTACCCCACCCACTACTTCCAGCCCTATAAATCCTTTGTTTTCCTGAAACCTATACTTCCTGTCCCTTCGCGCCGCTGTGCTGGTGGGCGAGCGGGAAGTCCAAGTTAACTCAACTAACAAAGGCTCTCATATATTTGCAGCGGTTTTGGGGCTCACTCGTGGTCTTTGGGGATCACGACATCTGGGTACTACAGGATGTGAGTGAGGAATGTGCTAAGGTTGTTTTGTTCCAGTGTCTGGTGGCAGGAAGGCGTGTGGTCAGAGTCCTGTGCAGTTGGAAGAAGTTCTCAGGAGAATAGAATGTCTGAAAAATGGAAACAGGGAGAGCTCCTAGAGTCTGATGACTTCCTCACCCCACACAGGTGGTTTCCTGAAGGGTGACTGTCCCTGGGAATCAAGCAGCTCCTCTCTGGGAGCATGCTGTTTCAACGTCTGCTCTCCTTAATCCCTTCAAAGGTATCTTTGTGTTGTATTAGTAAAGAAATTGTGTACTTGGAATGCATCTGTCAGTCCTTCTGTCAATCACAGTACTCCTTAATTATGATAATAGTGCATTCATGATGTGAATTTTCAGAAAATATAAACAATATGGTTTATTTTATAAGTAGGTCGAAAAAAGTCATAAATCTTTTAAAAAATGGTTTGTTTTCTGTAGGTAGAGCACAGGAGGTTAATCTCAGTGCATTGGCTGATGCAATGCTGTGAGCACACTCCAGCAATTCAGATGTTTCTGGCAAACCAGAAAGATGGCAATGCCCGCCTGAGCCCCTCCTAAAGCCACCTACACAGTACCCCGACCTTTATGCTTATTGGCTCCCTAAGAAGACCTGGCGTTCTATGATTGGCCACCTCCACCTATAAATACTGCTGTACTTTTTCAATAAAATTAGACCTGTGTCACAGAACCTGGTCTCCAGAATCGTGCATGCAAGCATCCTAGCGCTAGGGGCTTCGTTGTCCTCACCCCTGGGAGAACCCCTGCTTCATATGGCGCCCGAACGTGGGGCCCCCAGAATGTCGGACCGGGTGAGTGACCCTTTGCAACATGGGCAATACTCTCCCCCGATGCACGCGCCCCTTAGGTGCGAGCTCTCCACACCATTTTGCAGAGTAGGCTAGTTAAGATATCAGAAAAGGAACTCCAGAAGCTGTGGGAGTGCCTCTTACACTTTAATCCCAGGTTGTTAGAAGCCCCCGGATGGGACCCAGGCACTTGGGAGAAAGTACTCAAGTGTATAAGGTCTGCCGAGGTTCACCAAGGAAAAATATTTCCGCTTTCTCTAACACCCGCCATTTTGGCCATCCTCGCATGTCTCTCTGGAGTCCCCCCTGAACCATCTCTGTCGATACCCACGGCCGTTGTGGCCTCCATGGAGGATGATCTCCTTCCCCGGTACTACCCTCTGGAGCCTTCTGCCCCCCCCCTGATCTGTGGGACTTGTTCATTAAAGAACGTTGGAATACGGACAAAAATGAAACCAAAAAGTCTTCTGCTGAGCCTGTGCCTTTGGGGGAGGGGAAGACGGTTCCACCTCCAGGTTCTACAACTAATAAACCTACCTAAAATATCAATACTCAGGCTCAGTACAAGTTAGGGAGTTACGTACGGTGAAACACGCACTTCTATACTGTCAGGACAATTCAGTTAATATCTTTTCCGATAGTGCTTATGCAGTCCACACTGTGAAAGCAATAGGCTTCTCTACCTTCAGAATTAAGGAGAACCCCCTCGAGCCTTTCCAGTAAACATCAACCCCACAGCTGCTAACAATTAACCCCTATAGCTCCTCAACTGGCCATCCCAGACTCACTCACCTTACACGAATTACAAGAGCTCTGTGGCCAGATAAGAAACAGTCTATTTATATCAACAGGGTCCCTAAACCCCCTATTCAACCCAGGGAAGAGGTTTTGCTTATATCTTCCCAGAAGGCAAGAGACACCCCCTCTGGATTCCAATGAGAGACGTCAAGCCACATGCCTTAAGAGATGAGTCGGAGACCAGTCACCCCACCAGTGGCGGAGATGGAGGACCTCTCACTTGAAGAAGAGACAAGGCACCACTGGAGGAGACGTCTCCTAGGCAGAAGGGCTCACCCTATAACATGGGGCGATATTAAGCCTCCTCACTTCTTGGCTAAACCCCGCTAACCTATTCATTTGGGCTACCTTAGCTGGTATATTCCTCATAGCATTCTTCCTCTTCCGCTGTATGTTCACCATGATAGCCCACATAACGGCACAACAGGCCATGATTATACACATCCAACAGGTGCTAATAATAAAGGAAGGGGGAGATGTAGGTAGAGCACAGGAGGTTTATCTCGGTGTAGTGGCTGATGCAATGCTGTGAGCACACTCCAGCAATTCAGATCTTTCTGGCAAACCAGAAAGATGGCAATGCCCACCTGTGGCTCTCCTAAAGCCACCTACACAGTACCCTGACCTTTATGCTCATTGGCTCTCTAAGAAGACCTGGCATTCTATGATCGGCCACCTCCACCTATAAATACTGCTGTACTTCCTCAATAAAATTAGACCTGCGTCACAGAACCTGGTCTCTGGAGTTGTACATGCAAGCGTCCTAGTTCTAGGGGCTCTGTCGTCCTCACCCCTGGGAGACTTCTTGCTTCAGTTTTCTAAGGAAAGTAATCAATTGGAAAAAGGTTGTTTTCATATGCACAAAAGCCAGTAAAATAATATTTATGACTAGGATGATAATCAAAATATTTAACAGCTTGTATGGCTTTGGTATGGACCATTCAGAATAGATGTCATCCATAAACAACTAATACTATGGGTAGCACTTCATTACCAGTCCTACTCACAACAATCTGTGAGTGAACATTTAAAAATTTAAAAGATGAACAAAAACGTTTTAAATGTGCATCAATCGGCAACAGATAACATAAATGTCTCTCTGGCAGGTTCTTCAATGGTCCAAAACATTGCTAGAATAATTGATGTATTGTGCTAAATTACTTGTCTCCTCCCTCAGAATTCTTAATATGAATAGAATTTATCATGATAATACATTGGCAGCACTGGGAGATTTACAGCATTATCAATGCACTTAAAATTAGGAATTTGAATATTACTAATCGTGCTTATTTTTATATGTATTTATAGCTCACCTTATTTTATATAAACTTTGTAGAGACTGTAAAATCTGATTAAAAGGAATGTCACTGACTTCACCTGACAATTCTTAAAAACATATTGAGTAAACCATGTCATAACTTAAGACAAATATATTTGAGTTATAATGAAAATATACTCCATTAAGTACTACATTTTTAAATGATATACTTTTACTTATTAGTGCCCATTCAAAGCTAATTAAAATTATCTTCAGCAATCAAAGTCAATACAAGATCTTTACAAATAATCTATAATTTTCTTCTTTCAGTCAAGCCATACCCTTTATTTTCACTACTAGAGGCCTGATACACTAAATTATTGCATGGGTAGGGCCCCTAGGCCTGTCTGGTGATCAGGACTGATTTGTGGGGTGACGGGTGGGACGATCAAGGGGCCCCCCCACTGGCAACCACCTTGGATGGCCTGGGGCCTGCAGGTTGGGGGCAGCTCCTGCATTGAGTGTCTGTACCCTGGTGGTCAGTGCATGTCATAGCAACTGGTCATTCCACCAGTTGTTCTGCTGTTCAGTTGATTTGCATATTAGGCTTTTATTATATAGGACTAGGGGCCCAGTGTACAAAAATTTGTGCACTCGGGGTGTCACTCAACCCAGCCTGTGGCCTCTCGCAGTCTGGGACCCCTCAAGGAATATCCACCTGCTGGCATGCCTGACCAGCCTGGGTGAGAGGCTGATGGCTGTTTGAAGGCTGGACAAGCCTCCCACTGGGAACCCTCACCCCATTGGGGTGTGGCCAGCCTGGGTAAGGGTCTGAGGGCTATTTACAGTCTGCCCACAGTCCCTTCAGGGTTCGAGTCCCTACTGGGGTACCAGGCCAGCCTGGTTGAGGAGCTGAGGGGTGTTTTCAGGCTTCCCACAGTCCATTCAGGTTTTGGGTCCCTACTGGGGTGCCTGGCTAGCCTGGGTGTGGGTCTGGGGGCCAGTTTCAGGCTGCCCACAGCTCCCATTAACCCAACGTCCCAGCAAGGCTGGCTGGAATCAGGTTTCTGGGGTTTATTTATCTTCTATAATTGAAACTGTTGCTTTAAGCTGAGGCCCAGGCAGGTAATGAAACCTCCTGTCTGCTTCAGCTCTGTGGCTTCTATAATTGAAAGAATGTTGCCTTAGTAGTTGTGCCCAAGCCTGCTGTTTGCTTCAGCTCCGAGCCTTCTGTAATTGCAACTATGTTGCTTTAGTAGAGGCCCAGCTGGCCTAGGCAGGCAGTTTCCTTCATTGCTGGTGCAACGGAAGCCTCCTGTTTGGTTCAGCTCTGTAACTTCTATAATTGCAACTATGTTGCAGTGAGCAGAGAGAGGCCCAGACAGTTTACTCCTGATGCAACAGAAGCCTGCTGTTTACTCTAGCTCCATAACTGCTGACCTCCATCTTGGTTGGGTTAATTTGCATATAGCCACTGTAATTGGCTGGTGGGCATGGCTTAGGTGTTCTGTAGAAATGGTCAATTTCAATATTACTCTTTTATTAGATAAGACTAGAGGCCTGATGCATGACATTCATGCACTGAGGGGTGTGGGGGTCCCTCAGCCCAACCTGCACCCTCTCCAAACTGGGAGCCCTCAGAGGAGCCCTCTCCAATCCAGGAGTTTCTGTCTGTCTTTGCAATCATATGAGCAAATTGTCTGAAACCCCAACTCAGTTTGGTTTGTTGCTCACAGAATAATAGAGGCTTTTTTTTTTTCTTTGCTTCACTGGAAGTTTTAGGATATCTTCCCTTTAATTTTTCCTAGACACTCTGATTTTACTTATGTCTCTCACCTTTGCTTTCTGTCCATCCCCCCCCACCACAGTAACTTGCTCCAGGCTAACTTTGCTCTAGTGTCTAGGAGATGTGTCTGCCACCAGAACTATGATTCCCAGCATTCCTGGTGCTCCCCGTGCTCTGGGTTTCCACTTCTGGTCCTTGGGCTGCCACAAGAACTGCTATTCACAAAATTCCTGGTGCTCCTCACACTCTTGGTTTTCCCTTCCTGCTCTGTCTCCATCCCATGGCCTCCCACTCTGCCAAGTCCTCCAAGCTGCCCGCTCTCCCATTCTGCTCTTCACTCAGTAACTTGGGGGGAGTGATTGAAGGAGGCATGTCCCCCCAAGCCACTGGCTCTCCCACTCTGCTCTCTGCCGGTGCCATTGTATGCAAATTAACCCACCATCTTTGTTGGGTTAATTTGCATACTCACTCCTGATTGGCTGGTAATTGTAGCAGACAGACAGTAAATTTACATGTTTCTCTTTTATTATATAAGATGTTATTTTGCTGTATATCTAGCAAATACCTAGCACAATTTTGAGCCTAATTTTTCAAAAAAGTAAATAATGTAATAAACTATGCTTTTACTTCCTTTGTGTTTTCAATAAATATAAAAGTAAAAGATTCCAGTTTTATCTCTGTACCTATATAACCCTTGACTCTATTAATTACACAAACACTATACTAATTAAAATATTGGAATTTTTTCAGGTAGCAAATTCCAACCAACTCCATAATCACAGAATAATTTTTTGTATCATAAGGAAGAGATTTCATGAAACAATTGGGTAGGTCTATATAGTTCAGGATTTTTATTATATTTTTTCAGAAAATGAAACTGTTAGATATATCTTAAAGTCCCATGAGTCCTGCAGCAAATTATCTACCTTATTGGTATTTCTATCTTTCACTGATATGTCTATTTTAATGAATTTGAATTTATGATTGCAATTTATTTTTATGTTGTTTCTTCATGTCTAATTTATAATATCTAATCTTTCTGTTGATATTTCTATTTCCACATTATTTTGCAATTCAATACATTATAGAACCTGGTATTTTCATTATCTCTATATAAGTTTGTGATCATATTAAGTTATTAAAATACTAGTGGCCCAATGCACAAAATTTGTATATGGGGGTGGGGGTGTTGCTCAGCCCGGCCTGCACCCTCTCCAATCTGGGACCCCTCAAAGGATGTCTTACTGCCAATTTACAGGCATTGTGCCTAAACTGGCAGTCAGACATCCTTCTCTCAATCCAGGACTGCTGGCTCCTAACTGCTCACCTGTCTGCCTGCCTTCCTGATTGCCCCTAACCATTCTGCCTGCTGGCCTGCTTGCCCCCAAATGCCCCCCTCAGCAGCCTGATCACCCCAACTGCCCCCCATGCTGGTCTGTTCACCTCCTACCTTCCCTCCGCACTGGCCTACTTGCCCCCAACTGCCACCCTGCTGGCTTGCTCACTCTAAACTGCCCCTCCACTAGCCTGATCAAGTCCAACTGACCCCCAATAATGGCCTGCTTGCCCCCAACTGACCCACCTGCTGGTCTGCTTATCCCCAATGGCCCCATCCCCCCCAAACCTGGTCACCCACAACTTCCCTCTTGGCCTCTAACCACCTCTATCTCTGCCCCTCCACCATGGCTTTGTCCAGAAGAACATCCAGAAGGGCTCCTGGAAGGTAACCCAGTCTAATTAGCATATGACCCTTTTATTAGTATAGATAGAGGTCTGGTGCACAAGTGGGAGCCAGCTGGTTTTCCCTGATGGGTGTCCCAGATCAGGGTGGGGTTTCCTTGGGGCATGGGGAAGCCTGAGTAAGAGGATTGCAGTGGTTTGCAGGCTGTGGGTTCCCACTGGGGAGCAATGGCCAGCCTGGGTGAGGGGCTGAGGGCTGGCCACACCACCTTCAGGGTGGGGGTCCCCACTGGGGTGCCTGGCCAGCCATGGTGAGGGCCTGATGGCTATTTGAGGACTGGCCAAGCCCCCCAGCAGGGACCCTCACTCCATGAGGGTGTGGCCATCCTGGGTGAGGGGCTGATGGCTGTTTGCAGGCTGACAAAGCCCACAATGACCCAAGCTCCCAGTGAGGCTGCTTGGAAGCAGGTATCTAGGATTCATTTATCTTCTATAACTGAAACTTTGTTGCCTTGAGTGGAGGCCACAGACAGCCAGGCCAGGCGGGAAGCTTGGCTTCCTCCATCACCAGCCACCAGCACAACCAAGCCTCCTGCTTGCTCCAGCTCCATGACTGCTGGCTGCCATCTTGGTTGGATTAATTTGCATATAGTTGCTCTGATTGGCTGGTGGGCATGACTTGAGGCATAACAGAGGCATAGTCAATTTGCATGTTTCTCTTTTATTAGATTAGAAGATAATGTGTGGCTCTTCTTAATTAAAACAAAAGCAATTTTTGTATAAAATCATCTAATTCATTGAACATTAAGAGACATATAAGATTCACAATGAATAACTTTGTCATGACAACTTTGTTGAATTTAACCTTTGAATTCAAATATCTATTCCCATTATAATTCACACTTATGGACATGTCAACAAAAGTTTATGGTCTGAAGATGGTTAGGCATTTTCATTTTACAGGTTTACTTTGCAAATAGATCATACATAAAGGAGGAACATAATATGAATAAATAAAATAATAATATAATACATAATAATATAAAATACTAATTTTGTCAATAGTTACACTCTCAATTTTACCAAATCCTCTCCATAAGTGTTAGTAAGCAGTAAAATGGACGGACTCAAAAGTTACATCCTTGCCTTGCCCAAGCTTTAGAGGAAGTGCTAATGAACACAAAATTAGCAAAAGTTGTCAGAAGTTAGAAGGAAGAGAAGCAGGGGGATCTATGGACCATTCACAAACTAATCAGCTTCTGAGTAATTGGAATTAGGCCATCATTTTAAACTTAGTTACATTCCTGTATGCACTTCTCCTATGAGCATCTTTGCTAAGCACTGCATTATATCTATTTCTAATCTTGCCAGACAAATATGTTCAGACACTAAACCTGAAAGATATTATGATTTAAACAAAAGCCAATAATATAAAAATTCAAAAGCATCTACTCTGCCAGGATATATTCAAGGTTCTAAGGATACTGAGATGAGCAAGATAAATTGTCTTTCTTTGTGGCACTTGTAGTCTGATGGAAAAGACCAAAAATAAATAAGTATGTGGTTCCTTGCAGATTGTTGGGCAATATAACTGGAAACAGTGGTTATGAAGCCACACTGAGTGTGATCAGAATAAAATGGGAGATGCACAAATACAGAAAATGAATATACATCACTCATTCCAAAATGCAGTTTAGAAGAATAAAAGAAAGGTTTCTTGTTCTAATCCTGTACCCAATGAAATATTTTCTTTGCAACGTCTTCCAGAAATGTTGCCTTTCTAATTAAAACTATTTTTCCCAAAATCATTCATCCTTACCTACTAAAGAAACCTTCCTAAAGTGTCATTTAATATGCAATTGTCCTATTCTGGACTCTATCACAAAAAAATCAGTTTCTTAGTGTGCATGGCTTTCAAGACGGTTTCTGGCCCCAAATCCTACTCATCTTACTATACAATACACACCTCTGGCTCCTCAGGCAAGCCTTCTGATTTTGTATGTTCATCCTCTCTCTCTCTTTATTTCAACTCAACGCATTTTTTGGAAACTCAGCTTCAGTACAAACCTCAGCTTTCTCCAGCACAGTTACACAGCAGAAAGAGTCAAATTCCCTAAAATTGCTTAGCCTCCCTGATATTCAATTTTCTCATCTATAAAGAGGAGTGAAATAATTCCTACATCACTGGGATATCATGAAAAGAATACTGTGCCCAGACTGATCTCTTCTTTTTAATTCCTCTTGCATTTATTGACTTAATGGTATTTTTATCTTTATCTTTTATGATAATCCTATATAATAAAAGGCTAATATGTAAATTGACCGAAAGATTTATGGCAGAAAGACCGGTCACTATGTCGCTCACTGACCATCAGACACTCAGTGCAGGAGCTGCCTCCTGGTGGTCAGTGCGTTCCCACAGGGGGAGTACTGCTCAGCCAGAAGCCAGGCTCACAGCTTGAAAATAATATGATTCCCCTACAAAGAGTGCTCATAATACTACAATCACAATTTAAAAACTAGATATCACATCTTTGTGTTTAGCCCTAACCGGTTTGCTCAGTGGATAGAGTCAGCCTGCAGATTGACGGGTCCCAGGTTCGGTTCCAGTCAAAGGCATATTCCAGTATTGCAGGCTCGATCCCCAGTAGGAGGGGTGGTGGAAGCAGCTGATCAATGATTATCTTTCATCAATGATGTTTCTATCTTTCTCTTTCTCCCTTCCACTCTGAAATCAATAAAGATATATTAGAAAACAAAATAAATAATATATCTTTTAAAAATCTTTGTATTTACACATTTAGAGAAAAAACTAAACAAAGAGAAAAATTACATTTTAAGTAATATGGAATTTTTCAGTTTCTAAAAGGCAAGGAATGTTTCATATTAAATATAATATAAATATATCCACTTTCCTAAATAAAAGTCATCTGCTGAAATAATACAAATGCATTTTCCATTTTATATTTAGTAATTAAGCACCAACACTGTCTGATAATATTTGGGGGACATTTTATTAATATAATGATTCATGATCAGGCATTCCTGCACAGTACCAAATACTAGTATTTGTAATCAGGGGATCTGTTTTCTCTCTAGCTCAAAGAGGATATTGCTTGACAAATATCTATATAATTATGAGGCTAAATTTTATATCATTTTTGCTCTAATCAATCCACTTCTCTGTATATCAAAGAACTGTATTTGAATTCATGTGAATTGCCTTACTTTTAGTAACTTCCTCATCTTTTCCTGCCAAACTCTTAAAGCACTCATAATGCTTTGTTTAAAGTAATTATCTGTAAAACATTGACTATAGGGAGCTGTTATCAGTTTCTAGCTTGCAAGTAATAAAACTGGAGTTCAAATCCTGACTTTCCCATTTGTCAGTTATAGTACCTTAAAGTTGCTTAACATATCCAAACCTTATTTTAATTATTGTAAAGTTAGCAATAAAACTTCACATAGCTATTTAAATAACTAAATATCCAATATCTACCATTAACTTGTAGTAACTGCTTCCTGGACTTAAAACTGTGAACTTTAAGCATGTTAATACTTTATTTTTATATCTGCCCCAGTACTTGACTGACTTCCTGATATCTAATACATATTTAGTAAACATTCATTGAATAAATGCAAATGAAATTGGAAAGTGAATGCAAAATATTAAGTCATAGCCATACACTTGCATGATTCTATTCAGAAAAAGTAAAACATTTCGGAATACTATATTATCCTAAGTACATGTTCTCTTTGGTGGAAGAGAAAAAATTAGTAAGATAAGGGTGTCTATAGTAACTTGACTTTGGAAATTTGGATAAGATTATACTGAATTTTAAGTCTATTATATAAATTTCAAATTCACTTACATATACATGTACACATCTAGGCTATGCTAATGAAGCAAATAATTAAATATATTGCTTTACAGAATTAACCCAAGATTTTTTTAAAAACTTATCTTTGAACTATATGAGAATGAAGGACAGAGGGCGAATATAGGAGAAAAGCAAAAGTATCTGAATAATTTAGATTAGAAGAATTTTTCACATGAATGAGTTAGGTTTTCAAGTTTTACTTAAGATAAAAGATGAAATGTAAAGCTTAAAATTTTAATTATTTCCTACACTGAAAAAGTAGAAATTTAACACCTTGTGTTAAAATAATTTACCATTTATTCCTACAACATTTTTTTTCTTGCTAAGACATTTCTGTAGAACCTCCTATCTATACAGTAGCAGATAGCCACATAGCCACATGTGACTATTGAAGTTTACATTAGTTAAAATTACTATGCATCAGAAAAAAAAAAAAAGAATGATACTCCTGGAGAGTGTTATCCTAAGGGAAAGAAGGAAATAAGCCAGCCAGAGAAAGACAAGTATCACATGATCTCACTCATAGGTGGGATCTACTAGTAATGAGCAAAATAAACTTATGAACAAAATAGATCCAGAGACACAGAATCATCACACAGACTTTTGAATCTCACAGGGAAGGGTGGGGGAGAGATCAACCAAAGAACTTGTATGCATATATGTAAAACCCATGGGCACAGACAATGGGGTGATGAGGGCCTGAGGTGGGGCTGGGAGGTGGAGGTTGGAGGCAGGCTAGGACAGGTCAATGGGAGATAAAAGGGAGAAGTATGTAATACTTTCAACAATAAAGAATTTAAAAATTAAATGTAATTTAATTTTAGTCACACTAGTCACGTATGGCCTGTGTTTTCTGCACTGTCCAATATGACCACCACCATACCTGACAGTGCAAAAAACATTTCTACCCCTGCATAAAATTTCATAGGATAAGAACTTCAGAAAGAATACATGCACCTCTGTGTTCATAGCAGCACAATTTACAATAGCTAAGTTTGGAAACAGCCTAAGTGCCCACCAGCAGATGAGTGAATTAAAAAACTGTGGTACATTTACACAAGGGAATACTATGCTGATATAAAAAAGAAGGAATTATTAACCATTTGTAACAGCATGGAGAGCAGTATGCTAAGCGAAATAAGCCAGTCAGAGAAAGATAAATATCACATGATCTCACTCATTTGTGGAATATAATGAACAACATAAACTAATGAACAAAAATAGATCCAGAGACATAGAAGCATTGAGCAGACTGTCAAACCTCAGAAGGAAGGCAAGGGAGGGTTATCTTTAGAATAAAAAACTAAAGAGCTTCCTAAGACAGTTGGGGACTTAAAAGAAAGGGTTGAGACTAGGTCTTGTAGCCAAAGAACTAGAGATATATTGGTGGAGATGAAACATTAGTAAAAATCACTTTAATAAAAACCAGTTTTAATTTTATAAAACCAAGTGCTCTAGGAATACTGAGAATGGGGTGACCACAGAAGAACATATGTTCAGATTTGAGTTTAATTTTGAAAAATGAGAAACTTTATATTTGCATCAGTTGCAGGACTTTAAGTTTCCCACTATAAATTTTAGAGCAGTGATTCTATGAGAGTGAAGAAGGTCTGGCATGCCATCTCAATAATGTTTCCTCTTACTTAATTAATGTGCTATGGTCCTACTAGAAACATTCAACTTAGGGATAGTTGATATTTGATTGTTTCTAAATAACCCTTACTTATTGAATACTCAGGAAATAATGTACTCCTAAGTTATTTCAAATTCAAAATGGCTTCATTGAAATTTGATATTTAACCTAGTTCAAGTTAAAAAGCAATGAATACAATGTGTTAAATGCAAAATTTACTTAGGTTCAGAGCTCCAAATTTAGTTTAAAAAATTATTTCCTGAGATAAAAGCATTTATATTAAAAGGCACATTTTTTGGCTTTGCCTGATTGATCATCTCTTTATATATATTTTTTTCTTTCTCTCTTACAACATAAACACAGCTAATCATAAGACTAAGAGATTATAACGACTGAGAAGCTGTTTGCATGCCTATTTTCCTCAATAGCATTACTGACAAGCTCTGATTTAACACCATGCAAGGCCTTCCTTAGGTGTCCCAGGGAAGTGGAATAACATACCAACACAAGGTGGTGCTCTGTTCTTATGAAACAGACTGGCTTTGATTTTTGTTCTAATGGCCAAGCAATCCCTATTGTGTGACCAAATTTTGGGAACATTTAAAAAAATTATTAATGTTAAAAATCTCATTGCAACCATTTATAAATAATTCTTAGAAAGCTACCCTAATCATAATTCCAGTTTCTCCAGGAGAATCCAATTTACCTCATTGTACTCAACAGTATCATTATGATGGCAGTAGGCATTGAGTCTCTCTGATTGCTTCTTTTAATTTTCTCTGTTTGTGATCCTTTTTATCAAATAGTTCTTGCACAATATCTTGGCTTATCTCAAGGCTATTGTTTCTTGGAATTACTCAGGCTTTTTTTTCAAGTAAAGACTTCTAGATTGACCTCTAAATGGTTTGAATGACATTGACTCTCCGTCAAGCAATTGATAAATAAATTTCTTCTTTCTTTTATTCTGCTACATATATAAGTATGAACATATATAGTAGCCATACAGTTGCATATTTAAATATTTACTCAATGACAAATCTCTTCCTCTATCTTCCTTCTAGGGAAACCTTGACAGCATAATTTGAAAATGCAATTTATGCAGAGTTAACCACATATAAATAATTCCTCTAGCTGCTGGAGAGGGAACAGATGAATAATAACATGTTCTGCTTATCTGTAGAATAGTTAGATACAGCTTTATAACCCAGTGGTTTCTCTTTTTCCTTTTCCCATTTTCATATTAATTGACTAGACTAATAGGAAGTTTAGAATATAGGTATATATCTCTAAAAAGAACTGAAAGAATGATTATCACATTACATAATTTCATATATGCAAAACCTGTTAATGAAATGGAATTGGCTACCCCATCAGATGGGTATATATTTGTTTGTAATTTTTCAAGGAAGCTTTCTATAACTGCTTTAAGATTCTGGGATTTGAGCTCAAAATAATTTCCACCTATAATTTTTCTATTTTGAATCTTATCCAAAAAAATCCTACCTTGTTTACAAATGGTTAAAAATTGCTCACAAAATCAGACTGGAGAAGTTGAATATTTCTGAAATGTTTTAAATAAAAAAAATTCAAGAAAAAAGATGAGAAGAATGTCCACTTGTTTGGAATTATGTTCTATAATCACATCTCTAATGAAAGTTTGTTGACAGTACGACAATGTCATAGGTTCAGCTTTTCAAAGAACACACTGTCTGGTTATTGTCACATTTCTATGTTTGGATTAATTAGAAATGGAAATATGAATAGCATTAGCTTTGAAATTAAATGAACCCCCTAATGGAGAAGCTAATTATTGAATTCATTTCGATGTTCTGTTTTACCACTGAGAATTTAGGTTATTGGCTTAAACAATATGTACTCAGAACTAGAAATGGAAATCAAGGCATCATTGGACAGTATAGGATGGAACCAGGGGCTCTGAGTCAGACCTATTATTAGTCTTTCCTTAGAGAGTTATTATTGTTAATATTGTCACCTTACGACAAAGGTTCTAATATTAAGAGTACTTGGTATTCTTAAAAGCTTCCATTAGTCTATTCAATATCCCTACTTCTGACTTCCATTAATGTATCCTTCCCACTGTGTAATTAGGCCATAATCTGGATGTATTGGGGAAGATTCAGAAAGGAAAATTCCATAAGCTTGAAAGGAAAAATTGTAATTTATCTGAGTTTCATCATAAGAATATATTTTTCTCTTTGTGCTTTCATTTGCTGAACAGAAATTTGTAGTGAAGAATGACTATATTCACAGTATTGTGCTGTTTAAGCAACACACACACACACACACACACACACACACAATAATAAATATAGAAAGAGGCAGGTGATAATTTGGAAAACTTCAGCTCTCTTTGTTATGCTATTAAAATAATGACATGCAAAGCATTAATATTTATGGTCATTTAAAAATCAAGAAGTGATAAGTGTTAATTCACTAAAGCACTCAGGTTCTTAGAAATTACAGAGAAGTTTTTCAGCATTACATCAGCTATGCAGATAATACTTAATGAAGGGCAATCTGATTATGTGGGTCTTTTGTTCAATTTTATGATAAAGATCCACAGAGTGTTCCTAAACCTTGTTTCAATAAAGCAGTGTGTAAAAAAACACTGGACCAGAGGGTCTTCATGGTAGAAACATATTTGTGCTATAGATATGGAATGTCCCAGCTACTCCAGGATTATCCCAATTATCTGTTCTTCCTCCTCCTCCCTTGGTCCAAATTGGGATATTCTCTGGAATTGTCCACCAAAGGAGAAGATAAAACATCTGTCTAGTGTGTTTCCTATCACACTATTATTCTGTGTTTCTTTTTCTGGGTCCCCCACTATTCAGAGAGCTTCCAGCTATCCACATGCTATGTGAGCCAAAGGCTGTCATCATTCATTCTTTCTAAGATTCTGGAGTCATAATGAACTAACAAGGCCTTAACATGGCATATGTGTCTCACTGATTAGGTGACTTAAATTATTGTAAATTATGTGTCAAACTCATTAATGAAACTATACATTTTTCTGTTTTATTCCAATGCCATATGATATTCCATATGACATGCCCTGGAAAATTAAAAGTTGGCTATATGCTAATGTCCTTTTTATTATAGTCTTGTGCAATGTTACCATATGATATATTTTTTAAATATCTCCTTTATTTACCTGGAGAAGTGGAATGAGTGTGGTTTTTAGAATCAGGTAACTTATCAAGATATGGATTCTAGCAAGGGTTGTATTAAACACACACACACACCAAAAACAAAACAAAACAAAACAAAAAACACACATACACACAAAAAAACAAAACACCACACCAAAACAAACAAGAAACAGGGAAGTGGTACAATCATGGGTCATGGAACTAAGGCAAGAACTGTTCCATAGGCTTGGGAAAGTTAGGAATAAAGAAGTCTATTCTAAGTTGCAGAATCAATAGTCTGTGGTTTCTTATGTATTTCCTATATGAATGGTCAGAATATTCTGACCAATATGTAGTAATTGGTATTATTTAGGTAGCTAGTCTAATAAAAGAGTAATATGCAAATTAACCCTCACTCTGTTACACCTAAACCACACCCACAGGCCAAGCCATACCAAACAGCCAATCAGAGCAGCTGTATGCAAATTAACCCAGCCAAGATGGCGGCCGGCAGCCACAGAGCTAGAGCAAACAAGGCTTCCATTGCACCAGCAATGGAGGAAACTGCCTGCCTGGGCAAGCTATGGCCTCTGTTCAAGGCAACAAAGTTTCAATTATAGAAACCACAGAGCTGAAGCAAACAGGAGGCTTCATTGCCTGCCTAGGCCTCTGCTCAAGGCAACAAAGTTTCAATTATAGAAGGTAAATAAACTCCAGAAACTTGATTCCAACCAGCCTTGCTGGGACATTGAATGAATAAGAGCTGTGACCAGCCTGAAAACAGCCCTCAGCCCCTCACCCAGGCTGACCAGGCACTCCATCAGGGACCCCTACCCTGAAAGGGCTGTGGCCAGTCTGCAAACAGGCATCAGCCACTCACCCAGGCTGTCCAGGCATCCCAGCAGGACCCCTCTCCTTGAAAGGGGTGTGGCCAGCCTGAAAACGGCCCTCAGCCCCTCACCCAGGCTGTCCAGGCACCCCAGCGGGAACCCCACCCTGATCTGGGACATCCTTCAGGGCAAACCCAGCTGGCCCCCACCCATGCACCAGGCCTCTATCTTATATAATCCTATATAATAAAAGGGTAATATGCAAATTGACCCTAATAGCAGAATAACTGGAAATGACTGGTCACTATAACACACATTGACAACCAGGGGGCAGATGCTCAATGCAGGAGCTGCCCCTGGTGGTCAGGGCACTCCCACAGGGGGAGCTCTGCTCATCCACAAGCCAGAAGTCTGCCAGTACAGTGGTGGTTGTGGGAGCCTCTCCTGCCTCCTCAGCAGTGCTAAAGATGTCCAACTGCAGCTTAGGCCTACTCCATGCTGGCAAGTGGACATCCCCTGAGGGCTCCCAGGCTGCCAGAGGGATGTCTGACTGCCATCTTAGGCCCAATTGCCCAGGGAGTAGGCCTAAGCCATCAGGTGGACATCCCTCAAGGGAGGGGTCCCAAACTGCGAGAGGTCACAGGCTGGGCAGAGGGAACCCCCCCCCCCCAGAGTGCACAAATTTTTGTGCACAGGGCCTCTAGTATACTATAATATATTATGCAGTCATTTAAAAAATTTTGAAGTGTTGTCATGCCACTGGAAAATATTAATGATAAAGGGGTAATATTATAAAAGGACTAGGGGGTCCAGTGCACGAATTCATGCTTCTTGAAATGAACTATGGGCTGCAAGGCTGCTGTGGGCAAAGGGGCAGGTCTCAGCCCACCCTCCACACCACCCCAGCTGGGCCACTGCCCCACAGCCCCTGGTTGCCTATCTGCCAGCAGTCCTGCTCCTGCCGACATAGATCCCACACACTGATGGCACCAACCCCAAGCACTCCTTGCCATCAGAGGTTGTGAGTGGGGCCAGTACTGTCATCAGGTGCGAGTGGCAACTGCTGCCCCAATCACCCCCTCAGGAGCAGTGGGAGGTGGAGAAGCCCTCAGGGGCGATCGGGGCCAGCAGCCACCTCTCACACCTGCTGATGGTGCTGAGTGACTGGGGCCAGTGCCAGGTGCCTGCAGCAGGTGTGAGCAGCAGCTCTGGTGCCAGCAGTGGGTGCAAGCACTGGGTGGGACCACAGAGTGTGAGAGCAAAGAATTTTCAGTAACCACCAGAGGCTCACCCCAATGACAGCAACCAGTGCCCCATCTTGGTCTGGCACCCCCCCTCACCTGCTCCACCATCCCAATGCCCACCATATTTTGTGCTCTGCCACCCGCTGCCCATGCTCACCATGTCCCATGTGTGCCCCCTGGTGGTTAGCACATGTCATAGTGTCTGGTTGTTCAGTTGTTCTGCCATTTGGTCTATTTGCATATTAGGGTTTTATATAGAGAGATTAATGCAAAAAGTTAAAGTAAGTGGTGTAATCTCAACTATGTAAAAAAAATTACACAAGCAACAAAAATAGAAGAAAATATGCAAAATGTTAAGAGTGGTAAAGATTTTAGGTAGTAAATTTAGGCCCCATGTATTTGGTCACCTGTACCTCTCTGAGGTCATCTTTTCACTACCCCTCCATTACTATGATACAGCTGCACTGCTGTCCTTCATGTCATTTGAATACACTAGGCATACCACTCCCTCTAAACCTTTCCACTTGCTTTTCTTTTACCTGGACTGTTTCTAACCCAAATATTGTCATAACTTGCTTCCCAAATCTCTTCAGGCTTTTTCTAAAATGTCACCTACCCATAAAAGGCCTATGTAAAATTATAACCGCACTGTTGCTCTTCTATGTTTTATTTTTCTTCATAGCTTTAACATTACTTAACATAAAGGAGTTTACTTATTTATTTGTTTTTTCCTAGTCTCCCCCCAGAAGAGGATGGTTTTTAAGAGAAGATGAGAGGAGAAAGCTAAGGGTGTATACAAAGAAGTGATTAGAAAATTGGCCATGTAAATGAAGCTGATAAGGAAGGAAATGAGGATTTTTTTTTGGGGGGGGGTGAAGGTGTCAAGCACTAAAAAGTAGAACAGTGATTGTATTGTACATCACAACAAATTTTGGGCATCAAAAGAACTAGGGTGATAAGCCTGGAAAAATAAGAACAAAGAACGATTTGTTGGAAACTGGGATTGTAGAGGTATTCAAACTGAAAATAACAATGTCCACTGAAGCTCCCTTCTCTTTGTAGAGATACCTCTTAGAGCTTTTGGAATGAACTTTTCAGAAAGGGAAGAGAAGGGATAAGATAAAAGATGAGCCATTCTTATCATTCTAAGGTATATAATTGGTAATCTTTTGTTCTTGCAAGTAAGTATCTATAGAGATGTCCCATATTTTTGAAAGAAAAAATCAGATCCAATAAGATAATATTTTGCAAACTACTTTTCTCACACTCAGTAATGGTTGTGAATGTTATTTCATGTTAATACATCTGTCTTTTTAAAACTATATAATAAAACATCACAGTATATTTAATCAATAACTAATGGTTAAACAGTTAGATATTTCCCCTCATACTTCACTCTTATATGTATACTAAAGGCCCGGTGCATGAAATTCATGCATGGCGAGGAAGGTCCCTCAGCCTGACTTGTGCCCTCTCATAATCTGGAACCCCTCAGGGGATGTCCAACTGCCAGTTTAGGCCTGATAGGCAATCAGACATTTCTCCCACAATCCAGGACTGCTTGCCCCTAACTGCTCACCTGCCTACCTGCTTACCTGCCTGCCACCACAACCGCTTGCCCGCCTGCCTGCCTGCTCGCCCTAACCACTCACCTGCCTGCCTGCTCATGTCATAGTGACTGATCATTCCGGTCATTCTGGTCATTCCAATCATGCCACCATAATGGCCGCTTCTCTCTCTCTCTCTCTCTCTCTCTCTCTCTCTCTCTCTATGATATGTACATACTTGAATATTTTTTTAAATTTTATATTTGTTCACATGCTTAAGATACATGTTAGGAGAGGAACTGTATAGCAAAAGACCACATAGAAACTAAACATTGATGTTACCTTATTGGAGAAACATTTATAGAATGAATTTATGAAACTTAACAATTACAGAACACTACTAAACATGGAAATAAATAAAACAACCCTAACAGGTTTGGCTCAGTGGATAGAGTGTCAGGCTGAGGACTGAAGGGTCCCAGGTTCAATTCCGGGAAGGGCATGTACCTTGGTTGTGGGCACATCCCCAGTGGGGGGTGTGCAGGTAACAGCTGATCGATGTTTCTCTTTCTCTCTCATCGATGTTTCTAACTCTCTATCCCTCTCCCTTCCTCTCTGTAAAAAATCAATAAAATATATTAAAAAAAGAAATAAGTAAAACAGAAGAGAACAGCAGTTCTCATAGAGATTATGTTCTGGAAGAAACATAGTTGGAGATTGTTCTATAGAAAGTTATATCAATTAGTATTCCCACTAACACCTTATCAAGGTGTCCATTACCTCACATCCTCACAAGAACTGGATATTGGAGTCTCTTCACACATTGTCTGACTATGTGGTTCACCCCTAACTTCATGGTGCAAGCTGTTGTGGATATGCAGCTTGCTAATCCAGGTGATCCATTGATCCACCACTTGTGTCTGTCTCCACAGGCCTTGGCCACAAGCAGGAGAGGTCAATCTGTTCTCTTCAGTAGGCTTGTTAGCCGCATTGGCTCAGGGCTGGTTCAGCAAAATTTCCCTCTCACCCCGGGTTTTGCCTCTGCCTGCCTTTGCCTGACAGCCAGCTATCAATCTTAAAAGTCTGTTTCTTACAGGGTTTTAGGATGGAGAGGTGCTGTTTAGCTTTCAGAGAACATAGTGGATATGTTTTTATGTCTCCCTTGGTTGTTGATGTCCTGCTTGTGGGAAAGATCTCCTTCTGAGTTGCTTCCAGTGAGATTGGGGCTTGCTGGATTTTGCACTGATGTTGAATCTGGTCCCTTGGAGTATCTATGCTAGATCTTCTGGAAGCTTTTCTAGTGCAGGTGAATGTGAGTTGCTGTGTTTTTCTGGCCCTGGGCAACCTGATTGAGGTCCAAGAGGTTGAAGCCCCTAATTGTCCAGTGGTCAGGGACTCCTTAGCCCAGAGGCTGGGTCTGCCTTGAGTCTCACACCTTGATGTCTTTGTTCTGTGTTGTACTCCCTTCCCCCATGTATCTGGTCCCTCAAGTGTCAGCTGTAGATGCTCAGGGTTAGCAGGGGTGAAAGTACAGCCCCACTAGCATGCATCTTCCTGTGAGGTCCCAGTGCCCACTGGCATGGTACTCATTGTGCAGTCCCAGAACCTGTGGCAGCATGGAATACAAGGTTCCTCTGACAGGCACTCACTGCATGGTCCAAGAGCCCAAGTAAATATATTAGGTCCCTGTGGTGTGCACTCACTGAGAAGTCCCGGAGCCCACAGACAGGTGGCATTTGACTAACTGTGGGGGCTCCTTGGAGACTGCAGTGGCATATCCTTTCTAGTTTCTGCTGGCAAGTGGCTCACTGCATGGGTTCAGGGTAATGTCCAAGGCAAGTCTGGGTGGTGGCGAGGCTGAGCTACTGCCTTTCACAGCTCCACCCTTCATGATGGTGTGGTTTCTGTGCCAGAACCCTGCCCACTCAGGGAGTGCCTGTGGAGGTAGCTGGGACTCTTTGTCCAGGAGAGCCTGATCTACCAGCCCTGAGACTCCTGTGAGATTTAGCTGTCCCATTCACACATACACATCCCACACATATCCACACACTCCCCTCTCACTTCCTTAATCCTTCACACTCGCTCTCACTGTCATCCTGCCCTCTGCCATGTTTCTTCCTGGAGCAACCTGCATTAATGCTCTGCCAAAATGCTGTGACTCCATTTTTCAGACACAACTCTTGTTTTCAGTGATTAAAAATTTTGTAATGCAAAAAGAATACAAATAGATAAAGACACAATCCTAAATACCCCATTCAATAATTGCATAACTGAACTTCCCTATCTAATTCATATTTTTACTATAGCATTATACATACTTAGTAATTTATTTCTCTTGTGTATGTTTGTTGTCCATACTAGACAATGAGATACTTTGAAGGAAAGTTAATTTTATTATTTACAATCCTATATAATAAAGAGGGAATATGCAAATTGACCATCACTCCAGGTCAATTTGCACCCACAGCTGAAGCTAAGTTCCCATAATGAGCCTTAAGGAGCAATCAGCAGGGACCTGAGGCTGCACGCCCACCCACCTCCTGCATGGGACTTGACAGAGGACCTCAGGTCGTGCCTTCCACCCACAAGGCTTGACAGGAGATCTCAGGTTGCTCCCCCTGCCCTGGCACCAGGCCAGAGGAACTCAGGCTGCACCCTCTTCCCTGGTGCTAGGCCCCCAGCCCTGGCCCCAGACCAGGGGACCTGAGGCTGTGCCCCCCACCCAGCAGGACTTGACAGGGGCCCTCAAGGTGTGCCCTCCACTCTGGTGCTGGGCCAGGGGACCTCAGGCCATGCCCCCCAACCCAGCACCAGGCCAAGGGACCTCAGGCTGTGCCCTCTGCCCCAGCACCAGGCTGGGGGATCACAGGCCACTCCTTCCACCCAGCAGGGCTTGATGGGGCACCTCAGGCTGTGCCCCCCTGCCCTGGCACCCAGGGGACCTGAGGCTTCACCTTCCCTACCTGGCAGGGCTTGACAGGGTGGGACTGGCCGGGTCTGGATCTAGCCTAATGAAGGTGGGCTGTCCAGGTTTGGGTCTCGAGTGATTTTGAGGTGTATGTGGGTGGTTGAAGACTTGACTCTGGGTTCCATGGTGCACCCCAGACTCTGACAGGAGGAAGATTTTCATATGCATTTTACTAATTTTCTTTAATCTCTGACATTTCTGTTATAGAAAAAGGGCAAATAGCAATATTAAAATATTTCCTCTAATTAATCCCTTTTTAATGTGCACATATTTCATGCACTGGGCCACTAGTATATAAATAATAGGCCCTGGCATATAGTAGCATTCAAAAATAATTGGTGGAAGAAACGAAGAAAGAAAGAAGGGGAGGGAAAGAACAGAAAGAGAAGGAGGAAGAAAAGAAGGAAATTGGATATGTATGAATGGTGTAATACAATCCACTTCCATATTCAATTTAAGCAATAATTTTGTGGGACACAGAGGCATTGGATCTAGTAACCTACCAAGAAATAAACAAACAAACTAAAATATAGTGTCTTACTTATATACATCATTTTATAATTTACATAATTCTTTCATATGCATTATTTGTTTCATTTTCATAGTACCTCCATGAGACTGAAATCATTTCCTGCTTTCTTTTACAACATAAGAAACTGAGATTCAGATAGTTTAAATGACTTTACCAGATAATAAATAGCATAATCATAATCAAACTAAAATCCTTTAAGTCCATAAATTTCTCAGGAACATAATTTAATTTTTATTAAATTAATTGTGTACAATGTAGTGAATTCCTGCAGAAAAGTCCAAATGGTTTTTACACCTACCAAAAAATAACAACAGTAATAACAATGGCAACAATACTAACACAGCTAACTAACAGAGTATATTGATTACTTATTACTTTCAGAAATTGTTCTAAGTGTCTACATATATTTGTTTACCTAGTCTTCATAATTCAGTGTAAAAGGTCCCATGACCAGCTGCGTGGCTCTGTCATCAGTGCAGGGGAGCCCCCCTTTTTGCCTCTGGTTTCCAATCCGAAAACATGATTTGACTTCTAACCAGATTAGTACAGCGCTAGTTAGTACAGCTTACCTTATATGTGAAAAAAAGGATGTGCCAAAAGGTGAAATAAAATATGTAAGGTCACACGTAACAGCAAAACTGAGACCTAGTCTTTATTATTTTCTGTTTAAATATCTCTGTCCTTGATATAATATAAAAATACACTTAAAATAAGATTAATCATAGTTAACTCATAATGTCAATCTAAAAACTTTGGACCAGTCTCTGAAGCCAGTTAGCTGTGTTTTTTGGGCAAAGCACTTCCTGTTTTGTACCTGTTTTTTTTTCCCCATGACGTGAGATTAAATGGGATGATGCTTGAGCTACCCCTGAGTTCTAAAAATCTAAGATGAAAATGTTCAGTTTTCACAGAACTGCAGTAGTAGACCAGGAAAGAAAAATTCAGAATAGAAAAGTCAGCACATCAATTATCAAAATGATGAATCAAGAAGAGGAGTAAGCATCAAAAGTAACATAGCTATCTATTCTTCAATTATTTTAATACTCAATATTTATTCTGTCTACAGCCATTCAGGGTAAATCACACTTAAGGACATATTGTGATCCTTCATTTCAATCATGAATTACTCCAGAACTTTGAAGGTGGGGTTCAGGCTAGAGAGCAAGTACAATAATCAAGTCTCCCAGGAAGGCTTTCAGTGAGAAACATGTGGAGGTGTAAGTGACTCTCAGTTACTCTGATTGAACTGGATCCCTCGTAACCCATGGTCACCAGTAACCTCTGCAAGACTGCTTTCTGCATTGGCTTTTGGAATACTAAATTACCTTGATTTTCAAGTTTCCTTTCAACTCCTGGGCTTCTGGTTGTGATTAGTCTTTTCTGATTTCTTAGCTTTTTAATATCATTTTTAAACATGAGAATCCTCTAAGGTCTAGTTCTTGACCCTTTGTCCTTCTTTTGCTTAACTGTCCCTTGGGAAACTTGCACCATCTAAATGACTAACTAGAATTTATGACATTATGATCTAGTTCTATTCATTCCTATCACTTCATTTCAGTTAAATGTCTCAGCATCACTGTAAGTTAAATAAGTATAAATCTGAAACATAAAATTTTCCCAAACCAGTACTCTAATTGGAATGTCCTTTATGGTTTTTCAATTTATCTTTCTTCTACAACCTAGTCTCTTTATTCTTTTTGCAATCAATATTGATAGATTAAATAACAAATACATTAGTTTTTATGTTTTGTTCTAGTTTTGATCTAGATGATAATATTTAAATCTTGGAATGAAGAGAGTTGAAAATATAATTGATCAAATTTTAACCAAATATTCTTAAAAGATAAGGATTTTAAAATATTAAATAAGGGAAGGGAATAATTGGAAGAGTAATTTGTATTTTCTCTCCTATATTTATATTTACAGTAAAATATAAGGGATAATACATGTCCTATTAGTAAAAAACTACCTTTGGAAGGTATTTAAATTATATAACTATTTTATCTAAGTTTCTATTTCTACTTCTTCTCTCTTTCTTTCTCTCTCTCCTTTCTTGATTATCCTATTCATGAAAATTAGTAAAATTAGTATGATTATTGAATAATACTTAAGTAATGGACATAAACTTATAAAAGACAGTTTGAATAAAATTCATAGTCTCCATGTTTATTCAAGTGTTCACATCAGCTTGAGCTCTGAACCTTAAAACTCCTGGGAGCGTTTTAGCGTGGAAAGCAGGCTACTTGATGGAAATCAGGTATTAGTTCTTGATAGGCCACAGAAAGCTTGATGACTTTTAAAAATAGTACAACATTCTCTGAGTGCCATTGTTCTCCTCTGCAAACTGGATTGTCATGCCAAACAATTCTTCGAGTACTTACAAATTCTAGGATGATGTGCTTTTCAATCTTGTTCTCAGGCTGGTATCACTCAAAAAGAGCAGTAAATGAGTGTGAGTAAAAGAAGTAAAATTTATTTGAAAAACATATTTTAAAGCTTAAAACATAAATTATAAATATAGAGGTGTTTGGTGCCCCTCCAGAAGAGACTTCAGAACCATCAGGTAAAACACATTGTTATGTGTAGATTTATGAGACTGGTCTCAACTACTTTTAGAAATCTCCTTGAGTACTCATTAGGAGAAAGTACTTTTGCATATTTTAAAATGTGTCATCAACTTGAGGATATAGTCAATTAAGGTGCCATGTTTCATCTCAAGTGGAAAAATAAAGTTAAAAAGCCAAGTGATACAATAACATTTAACAGCTGATAATAGTGTTTCTACTTGATTTGGTATAATTATCTGGATTGAACACACTCAGCTTCAGAATTACAGGCAACCATTAATTATCTGTTCTCTATGCCAAAGTGTATATATTTTTCATGAGCCTTTAGGGTTAGAAGACAAAAGGAAGTACAGCAAGTTGTTTCATGTAAACTTTAGTTTGTGATATATTTTACAAGACTTTTGGGAGGCTAGTAATTTGAATTATAACACCACTAAAAAGCTAATATTGGATAAAAAGAAAATTTGCCAGCTTAATTCACCAATCAAACCTATAGATTTCAATGAAGTCTGCAAATTAGAATTTTTTTCTAAATATCATATTGTTTACAACATTTCTACCTGTAAGTATAGCCAATTTGTAGAAAAATATGATGACTTTAACCTATGGAACAGGAAGCAACATATTTTCTCTCCTCTTGCCCCGAACCCATGGGTATGAGATATTAAAAGAGAAAGACACAAAGAAAAAAAATTAAAAGTTCTGTTTTGGCATTTTCTTTAAACGCCAGACTCAAATTTTAAATTGCTGTTCAATTATTGTAAACTAGTGGTCCAGTGCATAAAATTCATGCATGTGGAGTGCTGTGTCTCAACCTGGCCTGTACCGTCTCCAATCTGGAACCCCTTAGGGGATGTCCAACTGCTGGTTTAGGCCTGATCCCAGAACCGGCAGTCGGACATTCCTCTCGAAATCTGGGATCACTGGCTCCTAACTGCTCACCTGCCTGCCTGCCTGATCACCCCTAACCACTCAGCCTGCCAACATGCTAACCCTCACTGCCCCCCCCACCAACCTTCTTACTTCCAACTACACCCCCTGCCAGGCTGCTCACTCCCAATTGCTCCCTCTGCCAGCCTGATCACCCCCAACTGCCCTCCCCTCCTGGCCTGATCACCCCTAACCACCTCTGCCTCAGTCCCACCACCATTGCTTTCTCCAGAAGTCCTCCTGGTCTAATTAGAATATTACCCTTTTATTAGTATAGATAGAGGCCTGGTGCATGGGTGGGGGTTGGCTGGTCTGCCCTGAAGGGGGTCCAGGATCAGGGTGGGAATCCCTGTGGGATTGGGACCAGCCTGAGTAAGGAGCCTGGGGTGATTTGCAGGCTGGCCATGCCCCAATCAGGGTGATGTCCCTGTGGGGGAGTATGGCTGGTCTGAGGGGGTACTGAGGGCCATTTTCATCAGGCCACACCCTCATCAGGGTCCCTGCTGGGAGGCGTGGCCAGCCTGGGTGAAGGGCTGAGGGCCATTTGCAGGCTGGCCACGCCCCCATCAGGATAAGGGTCTCTGTGGGGAGGGGGCATGCCAGCCTGAGCAAGGGGCTGAGGACCATTTTCAGGCTGGCCACACCCTCATTGGGGTCAGGGTCCCCACTGGGGGTTGTGGTCAGCCTGGGCAAGGAGCTGAGGGCCATTTAGGGGTGGTTTGCAGGCAGGCCAAACCCCCAACTTTGTCTGTAAAGACCTCTGGGAGGTCTCCTGGCCTAATTAGCATATTACTCTTTTATTAGTATAGATGCCAGGTTCACATTTTGTTGAATGCAGCAGTGAGACAAGACATGGTAACTTGGCTTCATGTGGGAAATACAAAATTTCAAGTTTCATTAGGTAGTATTACTGGATCTTCTGTGACAGCATATCCAGAAGTAAAGTGCA
This sequence comes from Murina feae, assembly GCA_004026665.1. Taxonomy (NCBI): domain Eukaryota; kingdom Metazoa; phylum Chordata; class Mammalia; order Chiroptera; family Vespertilionidae; genus Murina; species Murina feae. Next base: position 30,359 of record PVJC01011168.1, read on the forward strand.
GCCTCCTTTGTGACTGTCAATTCAGTGTCTCCAAGTACAATTTGCAGGTTGTACTCTGTGCTAAGATGCTAGGAAATGTGAGAGGGGAGCTGAAATCAGCCTAGATTCAGCTCTCCAAGTCAGAAGTCAGGGGCAAGAAGCTAGAACTTTGCTGCATCCCTTCTGACAATGAACAGCTTTTTCTAACTTCACCCTGGGAAGAAGCTATTTCCTGAAGTAAACCAAAAGGCCATATGTGAGAGAAATAGGGCCATGTTCTTTTATCCCCTCTAACAATTCTCTATCTGAGCATTTTATTAAAATGTAGTTTTATTAGAAAAGGGATGATGTTCTTATTTTCCTGTCATCTAGCATAGTGGTAGGCTCCTAATAGACACTATATGCATGTTTGTTAATTTAGTGGAATCTGGAGACCATGGAGTAAGGAGCTTGATTGAATTAAAAGCTAAGTCTTTGCACAATTGCAGAGCATACCATATACATGGGATGCTATGAAAAATGGCACCATATGGAGTCATGCAAAAATGTTACATAACTTTAGGTGGGCACCTAATTTTATAATGGTATACACTGTTATTTTCTAAAGAATAAGTATCTCAATTAACATGGGAGAATGCACTTTTCAGCATAATATCTTACAAGACCTAATTTATTCTTAACAGTTAGCAAATAAAGATTTTTAGCACTACTTTTTAGGTGAATTAACTGTGCAAGCTTCTTCCTACAGTTCCACGACTTGAAGAGTTACACACAGGCTATTTCCTCAGCAAAGCCTCTTTGAGAAAGCACAACCATCACCACTGTATGTGAAGAGCATGCATTGAAGGTTACAAATGAGGATGCACTTTACTTGTTATATGCTATTAAAGAAGGCAAGAAATCATAATCCAGTCCTGGGTTATGATTTCCAGAAGTTTAGGAGATAGGAAGGATTATTGCTATTATCAAATATATTCAGAAACAAGATATTTCAATTGAAGAGAAAACATGTCTATGTAGGACCCTAATAAAGAGAAACCACGGAGGGAAAGCATTTCTTTTTTTAAATTAGTTTTTAGTAACCTAATCTAATAAAAGAGTAACATGCAAATTGACCCTCACTCTGAGACACCTAAGTCACGCCCACCAGCCAACCCATGCCCACCAGCCAATCAGAGTGACTGTATGCAAATTACCCCAGCCAAGATGGCAGTTAATTTGCATATACATGTGGGTGCAAAGACTGAAAACAGTGTAGAAGGAAGCCAAGTGCTGCAGAAGGAAGTGAAGCGGCAGAGAAGGGAGGGAGCAAGGCAGCGGACATGGGAGGGAGTGAGGCAGTGGAGATGGGAGGGAGAAAGGCAGCAGAGAAGGGAGGGAGCTGAGGCAGCAGAGATGGGGGGAAGTGAGGCAGCATAGAAGGGAGCGAAGCTTGCCTCACGGGCTTCGCTCCCTTCTCTGCATTGCTCCCGCTCAGGAAGCCCTATTCTTGCAGGAATCTTCTTGTAATGGGCCTCTAGTCTAATCTAATAAAAGAGAAACATGAAAATTGACCGCACCTCTGTTATGCCACAAGCCACGCCCACCAGCCAGTCAGAGTGACTATATGCAAATTAACCCAACCACGATGACGACTGGCAGCCAGGGAGCTTGAGTTAGCAGGAGGCTTAGTTGCCCCAGGGATAGAGGAAGCCAGTTTCCAGCCTGCCCTGGCCAGCTGTGGCCTCCTTTCAAGACAACAAAGTTTCAATTATAGAAGATAAATAAATCCCAGATACCTGCCTCCAGCCAGCCTAACTGGGAGCTTGGGTCTCTGGGGGCCATGGCCAGCCTGCAAACAGCCATCAGCCCCTCACCTAGACTGGCCAGCACCCTAGCAGGACCCCCCACAATGAAGGGACTGTGACCAACCTGCAAACAACCAACAGCCCCTTACCCAGGCTGGCCACACCCCCATGAGCTGAGGGTCCCCACAGGGGCTTGGCCAACCTACAAACAGACATCAGCCAATCACCTAGGCTAGCCAAGCACCCCAGCAGGATCCCCTCCCTAATCTGGGACACCATTCAGGGCAAACCAGCTCTCCCCCACCAATGCACCAGGCCTCTATCCTATATAATAAAAGGATAATATGCAAATTGACCCTAACAGCAGTTAGTGTGGTCACTATGACACACACTAACCACCAGGGAGCAGACAATCAATGCAGGAGCTACCCCTGGTGGTAAATGCACTCCCCCAGAGGTAGCTCCGCTTAGCCACAAGCCAGGCTGATGGCTTCCAGTACAGTGGTAGTAGTGAGAGCCTCTCAACGCCTCCTCGGCAGTGCTAAGGATATCCAACTGCAGCTTATGCCTGTTCCCCCTGGCAAGTGACATCCCCTGAGGGCTCCTGGGCCTCCAGAGGAATGTCTGACTTCTATCATAGGCCCAATCCCCTGGGGAGTGGGCCTTAGCCAGCAGATGGACATCCCCTGAAGGGTCCTAGACTGCAAGAGAGCACAGGCCGGGCTGAGGGACTCCCCCAATTGCACAAATTTTTGTGCACCGGGCCTCTAGTATATATATTTAAGGAGTGTGAACAATGATTTCATGTACATACATAGTGAAGTGATTACTACAGTCAAGCTAACATATCATCTCACATGGCTACTATTTTTATATGCAATAAAAGTATCAAATCTACTCTCTCAGCAAATTTCCAGAATTTAATACAGTAATACAATTTAAATCATGCAAGGAGGCCACTGTGTGTGGAGGCACCCTGCAGGCTGCCGTGGGAGTCAGGCTGGATCCATGCCATGGGCAGCCAGGATCATGCCTGCCTTGTATAGCACTGGGCTGCTGCAGGAGTCAGGCTAGACCTGTGCCATGGGCAGCTTGGACCCATGCCTGACTCATGCAGTACTGTCCACCATGTGAGTAAGGCCTGACTGGTGCTGTGGGCAGCTGGCACCTGCGCCTAACAATAGTGTGGTGAAGTCCTGGGATGAGGGTAAGGGCCAGGCTAGAAAGGGTCAATGAAGGGAAAAGGGTACATCTGTATTATTTTCAAGAATAAAAGTAAATAAAAAAATTATCGTGATTAGAGCCATACAAAAATAGAAACCACATACAAGAGAGATATTATTTTTACTGTCAAATAATTAGTCCCAGCCCTACTTTGATTAAATTTTTAATGTCATACATATAATATCACTATCTCTTTTTTTAATAAATCTTTATTGTACAGATTATTACAGATGTTCCTTTTTTTAACCTGCATAGTTACCTTCCACCTGGTTCCCCCCAACCCCGTCCCCTTACCCTCAACATTGTCTTCATCCATAGATATAAAATTTTTGTCCAGTCTCTTCTCATACCCTTCACACTCTCTTCCCCTTGAGAATTGTCAGTCCATTCCCTTTCTATGCCCTTACTTCTATTCTATTCACCAGTATACTCTGTTCATTAGGTATTTCTATTGATTTAGTTGTTATATTCACTGGTTGATAGATATGTATTTGTTGTCACTTTGTTGTTCATAATTTTTATTTTTTCCTTTTTCTTCTTCTTCCTCTTCTTAAAGAATGCCCTTCAGCATTTCAAACAATCTTGGTTTGGTGAAGATGAACTCCTCCAGCTTTTTCCTGTCTGTGAAACTCTTTAGTTGACCATCAATTTTACATGATAGCTTTGCTGGGTAGAGTAATCTTGGTTGTAAGTTCTTGCTATTCATCACTTTGAATATTCTTGCCGCTCCCTTCTGGCCTGCATGGTTTCTGTTGAGAAATCAGCTGACAGTCGTATGGGTACACCCTTGTAAGTAACTGTTTTTCTCTTGCTGCTTTTAAGATTCTCTCTTTGTCTTTTCCCCTTGGCATTTTAATTATGATGTGTCTTGGTGTGGTCCTCCTTAGATTATTTTTGTTTGGGGTTCTCTGTGCTTCCTGGACTTATAAGTCTATTTCTTTCACCAGGTAGGAGAAGTTTTCTGTCATTATTTCTTCAAATAGGCTTTCAGTATCTGCTCTCTCTCTTCTTCTGGCATCCTTATAATTCTGATGTTGGTAGGCTTGAAGTTGTCCCAGAGGATCCTTACATTATCTTCATATTTTTGGATTCTTTTTTCTTTTTTCTTTTCTGGTTGGGTGATTTTGCTTCTTCCTATTTCATATCTTTTACTTGATTCTTGCAATCCTCTAGTCTGCTGTTGAATCTCTGTATATTATTCTTTATTTCGTATGTGTATGCTTAATTTCTGATTGGTCCTTTTCCATTTTTTTTTGTTTTTTGTATTCTCATTAAGATCCTTGAAGGTTTCACTTAGTTCCTCGGAGGTTCGTAGAAGATTCTTGAGTAGCTTTGTAATTGTGGTTTTGAACTCTATGTCCAGTCATTTGCTTTCCTCCATTTCTGTCATTTGTGATCTGTTTCTTTGTCTCCACATTTTGGCTGCTTCCCTGTGTTGATAGAGTGGATTTCTGTGCTAGGTGTCTTATAGGGCCAAGTGATTCAGCCTCCCAATCACCTGTGGTGGACACTTTTGGTGTACCCCTTTGAGGGGTGGGTGCACAGTCTTGTTGTAGTTAAGTCTTGATTGATGTTGGTGTCACTGAAAGGAAATGACCTCCAGGCCTTTCTCCTCATTGTTTGGAGTTTGGAATTTTTGGAGCTCTCTGTCCCAGCTGCAGTTTGTTAGGTTAGGCTGCAGGCATACAGGTGCACAGCTTGGGTGGGGTTGTAAATTGAGTGGGGTGGGGTCTCAGAATCACCAGGGCAGAGCAACCCATGATGGCTGCCCCTCAGCCAGCTCCATGGCTTTTCCCTGTTTTGGGGTCTCCACGCCCTGGTGTCTGTGCGCCCCAGAGTCTCCGAGTCTCAGAGCTGTGCATCAGTGATTGCTGCGAGCAGCTCTGCTAGAACACCACTGTTGTCTTCCACCCCATTGCCAGACCACCCGCAATGCACTCAGTGTGACCCCAGAACTTGAAACCCCTTCCAAGCCATGGACCCAGGTGCAGCTGCCGCCACCATTTTGTGTGAGTCCATACCTCTCTGTTTTGATGCCAAGGACTTCTACTCAGTCTCAAAACACTCCTTCTCTTGCCTTCTAGTTGTAAAGCTTCACTCCCTTGGTTCTGGAGGATGGCCGTTTAGCTTTATAGTTGTATTTTTTAATGTGGTTGTGGGAGGCTGCACATTCAGGCATATGCCTTATGGCGCCATCTTGGTTCCTCCCATTGTTCTAATCTCACTATCTCTTTTCATGATGTCATGAAATTCATAAAGGCACCTAAGTTGAGAATGCTCCCCAGTTTTTGGCTTTAGTGTTAATTTGTTTTATCTTTAACTGAAAGCTATTTCTATAACTGAAGGTGAATGATACTAAAGACAGGATAAAAGATACATTTTCTGAATTATAGAGCTGGAGCTCAGTAAAATTACTTTCATTAGGGAGGGTACCTATTCTTCAATTTGCTCAACAAGCCTCTTTACTAGCCTTGTTTTCATCTCCACAGTTAACTAAAAATCAAATGAGAGAAGCTATGAAGAGCTAAGTCTCAATGTGTTACTAGAAGTGTCAACACTAAGAAATTCAAAATTTCTAGGACTTCTATGGTCAACATGGGATTTGATACCGTTTACCTCTGAGCTTCCAAAGCACCATTGAAATAACCACATCCATATCCTATATAATAAAAGGCTAATCTGTAAATAGACCAAATGGAGGAACAACCAAACAACCAAACAGTCACTATGACATGCACTGACCACGAGGGGTTGCTCGTGGAACATGGTAGGCATCGGCAGCAGGCAACAGAGTGGAACATGGCAGGTGCTGGCTGCAGCAGAATGGTGGAACAGGTGAGCACAAGCTCCAGACCAAGATGGGACACTGGTCACTGTCATTGGGGTGAGCCTCTGGTGGCTACTGAAAATTCTTTGCTTCTGTGCACTTCAGTCTTGCCCAGCACTCACACCTGCTGCTGGTGCAGGCCCTGCTCACATGTACTGTTGTCACCAGAGCCGCCACTTGCACCTGCTGCTGGCATCCGGTGCTTGTCCCGATTGCTCAGTGCCATCAGTGGGTGCAAGTGATGGCTTCCAGTCCAATCATCCCTGAGGGCCCTCCACCTCCCCTTGCTCCTTAGGGGCAATTGGAGCAACAGCTGCTGCTCACACTCGCTGATGGTGCGAACCCCACTTGTACCCACTGTTGGTGCTGACCCCAATCACTCTGCACTGTCAGTGGGTGCAAGCAGGGCCAGTGCCATCAGTGTGTGGGAGCAAGAATAGGGCTTCCTGCAGACAGGGGAGGGGTCAGGCAAGGGTGCGAAGGATGGGCTGAGACCTGCCCCTGTGCCCACCTCAGCCTCGCCGTGGTCCACAGTTCCTTTAAAGGTGCATGAATTCATGCTGGGACCCTAGTAATAACATAAATATCAATGAATTATGTTGTGAGATAGCTCCTTCTAAGCAGTTTTAAAAGAAAGGTTAACAAAGCCTTGTCAAGATGTTATAGAAATTGTTTCATAATTGAATAAAAATTTAATTAGATGATCTGCATTTCTTCAAAATAAAAATCATATAATTTAAAAAAATAAAAAAAATTATTTTATATTTTAATTAATCAATATGTCATAGTTGGCCTACTAGTGTTAGTTTGTTTTATCTTATTATTATGCTATGTGCATGGAAATAGACATTAGTAGGATATACTACTTTGTGGCCTCCATTCAAGTTACAATTGATCCAGCTCTAGCACATCCACCCTGTAGCTAACAGGAGGGTGAAATAAGAAGGACTTATTTCTTTTACAGACATTTGAGGAAGTTATATATACTAATTCTACTGATATCCTATTAAACAGGACTTAGTTGCAAGCTAGCCAGTTGTAAAGGATTCTGGAAAATATCCTTACTCAAGATGACTGTGACTCAGCTAAAAATTGGCACTCTTGCCACAGAAGGAAGGGGAATAACTAGCCAAAGACAATTAGCAGCCTCTGGCCATAGATCCAACAAATCACAGATGATAAAATGAAGGGTTTGATAGGTTGAAAGTCTTGTTTTCACTGGTGAAAACTGCAAAGATTTTCTCAAGGAAGAGCCCATCCTCAATTAAAGGTAAGCATTGTTTGAAGGATCAGTGAAGAGACTGAGGACAAATGGGAGTCTAATAATTGAAGAACAGAAGTTTCTCAGAGAGCATGTAAAAAATTTTGTGAGTTTGTCAGGTAGAACAATAATGGGCTAAGGAAACTAAAGGGAAAATGGATGATCTAAGGGACTTACATCTTTAATGATGATTAGAGAAAATAGGGCCATAGTTGGGCCAGCTTGCTGCAATGTGTCAAGATTTAAAAGATCTGACCAAATACTCTCATTGGAAGGTCCCTTTCCCCACTGAGTGCTTGGGATGGAGTCCTTATGATATCTTGAGAAAAAGAATTTTCTGAGATTGCATGGGAGAATGAGTGATTTTTATTTGTGTGGAATTACATCCCCGGGTTTCCAAAGTCCCATGTCCCTTAATCCAGCTATAGAAGAAGTGTAGCTGAAGTTTAATAAGAGCTGAAAATAAAGTCAATGTCCCGAGTTTCCATTCCATGTTGCAGCTGGGTCCAGTTCAGCCTCAGGCTAGTTACAGCCCATTAGTCCATTGTGTGTGGTGTCCACATGGCCAGGGGAGCCCGGAGAGCCAAGAGCAATCAAGGGAGACCAAAAGAGCACAAGAGCAACCAAGAAAAACCAACAGCAATCAAGAGCACAAGAGAGTGAGCTCCTTTGTTTAGGGGATTAAATATCCCAAATTTTGTGCCCTTGCAGTGGCCAATCTGGGCAATGACCTGCTCCCAAGTGTGACTGATAGTAAGCACCTTTGCTAGTCCTCCCAACTTACTGGGCATGCATCTATCTCCCCTCTGTTGGAACCCTGGGGAGTATAAAGCTATAGCTTCGTGGTTATAGCTTCCCAAATAACTTGCCTACAATAATTGGCCTTCCCTTTGTTCCATTCCTGTTAGTTTTTAAAACTATATTTTTATTGATTTGAGAGGGGAAGGGAAAGGGAAATAGAGATTAAACATCATGATGAGAGATAGTCATTGATTGGCTGTCTGCTGCATGCCCCCTACTGATGATTGAGCCCAAAACCCAGACATGTGTTCTGAATGGGGGTTGAACTGTGACCTCCTGGTTCATGGGTTGTGTGGATGAGAAAAAAAACAAACATGAAAGACCACCATTCTCTGGAGCATTATCTCAGTCCATTGAGGTTCTGCTTCTTGGCAATTGTCAATAGTTTGTCTCAAATAAACTCACAAAACTTCTTTACAGGTTTGAATGTTTTTACATTAACAGGCACTCTTTTCCTATTATTAATGAGTAGATTTATTATAAGAGTATCAATACTCTCAGCTCTAAGTAGAGGTACTAGTAGATGCAGGAGAATGAGTAAAGCTGGGGCAGCTGAGACAGGTGGCTTATGGCATAAGAAATAGAGAGATGTTTTAGGAAATGTTGATGAAATTGATAGTCTCCAACAGAACCTACCTTATCTAGTGTGTAATTTTCAAATGTGAAAGTAGAAAAAGATTGGCTTTCACTACTTCCTGTTTGCAGAAATGGCCTGTAACAAGAAGGGAAACAAGTAGCAGTCAATGTGTACGCAACACCTGTAACAGCCAATACACAAGCAGATTGAGAATGAGTCATGTGGGGACTTGGATGAGGCTGAGAATTTGCTGACACGTTTACAGACATTGTGTAAATTTTAAATATTTATTTAGAAAGGAGACTGAGGGTCTCTTGTCAGAAGGAACTACTGATAGAATAGATCAATTTCCTCTTTTATTTGTCTCTTTGCTTTTCTGCCATTGTGGAATTCCTCAGAAAACATTAAAGCCCCATAGTAAACAAACAAACAAACAAAACACACAAAATAAAACACATGTTCTTTGAGAAGCAATTTACTAGTCATCTCTTATCTCTTGAGCATACTCGATGAAGTCTAGTTTCCTAATGAATCACTTATAACATACCAAAGAATCCCTTGTATCAGAATATAATGATCTTTGTAAAGGGAAACTCAGAAAAATACTTTTTTCCCTTATTAATGCATTTTAAGTAATATCTGAGAACCCCTATAGACTGGCACTTAACAATTTCTATGTAGACAGACTCTTGGTTTGTCTTTGTATATAAAACTCAATTGTGTCCTAGAAAAATAGTATATAATAAAAGACTAATATACAAATTGTCCTGTCCACTGGGAGTTCAACCAAGGGATGGGGCTGCTGACCAACTGCCCATGGCCCCCTTAGTCCTGCTCAGGAGCAGGCCTGGCCTGACAACTGCCTGTGGCCTTTCCCCCTGGCCAGCCTGGCCCGATCAGCCCCTATCGGGATAGGCCAGTTGGACCCCACCTGAAGCAGGGGATTTCCCAGGGGTGAGGACGGCAGAGCCCCTAGCGTAGGATGCTTGCATGCACGACTCCGGAGACCAGGTTCTGGGATGCAGGTCTAACTTTATTGAGGAAGTACAGGTATTTATAGGTGGAGGTGGCCAACCATGGGACACCATCTCAGGGGAGCCAATGAAAGGTCAGGGTACTGTGTAGGCGGCTCTGGGAGGGGCTCAGGCGGGCGTTGTCATCTCCCTGGTGTGCCAGAAAGATCTGAACTGCTGGAGTAAGCTCACAGCATGCATCAGCCTCTGCACCGAGACAAAACCTCCTGTGCTCTACCTACATCTCCCCCTTCCTTTTATTAGCGCCCGTTAGATGTGTATAGTCATGGCCTATTATGCAGTTATGCGGGCTATCATGGTGAACATACAGAAGGGGAAAAATGCTATACCAGCTAGGGTAGCCCAAATGAATAGGTTAGCGGGGTTTAGCCAAGTGAGGTGGCTGAAACCCAAAGTAAGATACATTTTTGCAGTGGTACAATTAAAAGAGCTCTCATTGCTTATGAGAAAAAGGAAAGGGAGCCTAAAGCAGGGATGAAAGAAATGCTAGGTGGACTTACTGGTCTGTTTAGTAACATTGCCCTCCCAGCTGCCCTCTGAGGTGTTAAGAGTAGCTGACCATTTTAACACGTGGTGGTTGAAAGGATCACAGAATAAGGTTCCATTCCAAGAAACCTCACTGTGTCTGGCCCTATCGCAGGGGAGCCCCACCGAACAGTTAGAGGTTCGGGTGACAGGGAATTGGAGACTATCGGTCCCCACAGGCATTAAGACCCCAGGGTGTTGCACCATGGTCCATAGAGTCTATCTGTGTGCTCCTGTACTGTTGGCAGTGATGATAGCACACATTAATAAGAATAGAGTCCCTGCTGAAGGATTCTTCTCCGGTGCCATTTGTGCCGCCTGCTCCTGTAGCGCCTTGATATCGCCCCTCTGCCTCAGGGATGTCTCCTCCAGTGGTGCCGCTGGTGGGTGACTGGTCTCCGACTCATCTCTTAAGGCGTGTGGCTTGATGTCTCTCATTGGAATCCAGAGGGGGTGTCTCTCGCCTTCTAGGAAGATACAAGCAAAACCTCTCCCTTGGGTTAATAGTGGATCGGGGCCCTTCCATATTCTTGAAAGGGGATCCCACCATCGAACCAGGGGAAGGGGTGTTGGCAGATTCCGAAGACCTCCCCAGTGCTTGTATATTGGAGGGAGACCATGATTATCAAAATGAAAAAAGTTTAATGTGGTTAAAGCCTGTGTTAGTATAGTATGTGGGTTACTTCCTATTATCCTCTCTTTCTCTTTTTGTATTTGGATTTTTAAACTCTCTTACTTGCAGGGCTGAGAGCTGCCCCTTCTCGTTTAAAGGTGGTAGAGTATTGCCTTCCTTACCTTTATTGGAGCGGCAGTCCCATTGCCAAACGAAAAGCCCTTTCTACACTGAGAGGAGGTTGGGTTTTTTTTTTCCTCGGAGGGAGGTTTGTTGTTGTTTTTTTTTTTCTCAGAGGGAGGTTGTTTTTTCCCTTTTACCTTTTTTTTTTTGGTGATACTCCTTGACAACATGGCCACGCCCGCTTCACTCAAAACACGCCCCTTGTCAGCTCTTACTCTCAGATTCACGTGTTCTGGGAGCACAGCAGCTAGAGCTGCTGCAGGTCTACTGCTGACATCGCACATGCAAGGACCCAATCATCAATATTTCTGGACTTTACTGGTGCTATGGCCTGTCTACACTGCGGATTAGCTCCTTCCCATGCTAATTCTCGAGTGAGGGCATCAGCTGCCTGAGAATGAGTAACCTTTTGGTCAACAGCCTCCCGGACTCTGTGTAAGAACTCCGAGAAGCCTTCATTCAATCCTTGGACTAATTTGGACAATTGGGCCGGCTCCCCTTTGGGATTAATTTGGGCGAACGCATGCATAGCACAGAGGCGGACCTGGTCAAAATACCTAGGCTGGCCCTGGTCTTGAGCAGCTGGTGAGGCGTATTGACCTTCCCCTTGAAGTGCCTCCACCTCCGCCTTTAAGTTAGGTGTATTACCACTTCTGGAAGCATGGTTTCAGTCTGCGAGAAGCTTAGCCTGCTCGCAAAACAGTGCCTTCCACTGGATCAAGTCTCCAGGAGGTAAGATGGTTCTGGCCAAACATTTCCAATCATAGGGACAATTGAGATTAATGCTAAAATTGTCTAATAGTTGAGTACATGGGACTGAGAGACCATCTTCCTGTACTGCTTTCCTAATGGCTAATAACTCCTTTTGGTTAGGTGGAAGCCAGGCTTGTGGTTGAGTGGCTGTGGGGTTGTTGTTTACTGGGAAGGTTTGAGGGGGTGCCTTCTTTCCCTCCCCCAAAGG